>JASAND010006197.1:0-18689 GCA_030248195.1 Trissonchulus latispiculum
GTACTTCGTTCAGTTGCGTATTGCTTTTTCGGGTCAAAAATAAAATTTTTTAAAAGTGGTCAAATTTGGTACCAAATGAAAGCCCTAAGCGAGCTTAGCAACTTTTGTGGTAGAACTGCATGCTCAAGTGGCTGTAGAGTGCTGTGATGGGGTGGGGTGGGGTGGGAACTTAGGCGATTTTCGGTCAAAAATGAAATTTTTCAAAAGTGGTCAAATTTGGTACCAAATGAAAGCCCTAAGCGAGCTGAGCAACTTTTGTCATAGAACTGCATGCTCAAAGTGGCTGTAGAGTGCTGTGGTGGGGTATGGTGGGGTCTTAGGTGATTTTGGGTCGAAAATGAAAATTTTCAAAAGTGGTCAAATTTGGTACCAAATGAAAGCCCCAAGTGAGCTGAGCAACTTTTCTCATAAAAGTGCATGCCGAAAGTGGCTGTGCAGTGCTGTGCTATTTAATGCATATATAATGCTTAATGATTCTTTAACGCTTTTATGTCAACGACATGTAAAAAGTGGATAAGCAAGAAATAAAAATGCTCCTAAAGAGCAAAGAAAGGAATATGAGTCCACATGGAACATGTAAAATGCTAAATATTGTCGGTTGTAAATTAAGAATAAGACAAGCATGTAAAATGCTAATATGAGTCTGGTGGGGTTGGAAAGTGCAGAAGACAAGTTTGTACACGCACCAATATGAGTGCATGCCAAATAGACTCATATTGGCATTCCGTAAAAAAACGATAATGCATGCATCCATTGCGGAGTTCTAACGTATATATTTCTATGCAGGAGTAAAGACGAAGAAGTACGTAGCGTTATTGACGTCACATGAATATCCCAACCATAGTCAACATTGTCAACTTTTCTCCTTAGGAAACTGTTAGACCGCTGTTACCTAGTCAACAATGCGCCGACGGGCGGATATAACATGTATAACATTTTTATTAAGCGTTTGTATAACTCATGTATTCAGAGACTCAAAGTTAAATCTGATGTTAACTTTCGGGACATATACAGTCCCGGCTGAAAGTTACGTACCCTTTTGCTTGCGAGCAATTCGCGAGCAACTCGCGAAAATTCCCATTACTTTTTGCGTTATGCTCGCGACTGCTCGTGGTGTTTTTGTATTTGTGTTTATATACAGTTTTTAAGTCTACTTTCTTGATTTCAAATTTTTTGTCCAATGTTTTGCTGCTGCTTACGTATATACTAGCTATATGTGTCTATGTTGCTGCTTAATGTACACTACATGCATGTACGTTCAACGTCAAAGGCACCAACACACATACGGTATATGTACGTACGTAGGTTCATAAAGCTGCACAGCTGCATTGCAACACAGCGCAGATTTTATAGTATATATATACGTATACGGATAAATATGCGTATACTTTAAGCACCACTGTATTAGTTTTGAATAAGCTGTCCAAAAGTTTTTGAAAAAAACAAAAACTGGCTGCTCGTGGGAACTTGCGAGCACTTTTTGTTAATGTTTGCGAGCAATTCGCGAATTGCTCGCGAAAAAAGGAAGGTTACTTTCAGCCGGGACTGTATACGTTTATACGTGCGTAACCTGTGGAGCATCCTGTCATCCACCCTAAAACTACCCTGTCTCGTCTTGCTGTCATTACGTGAGTGATATGTAACCGAAATTCGCAACCACTTGCCTTCAGACTACTAATAATGCCAATATGAGTCTATTTGGCATGCACTCATATTGGTGCGTGTACAAACTTGTCTTCTGCACTTTCCAACCCCACCAGACTCATATTAGCATTTTACATGCTTGTCTTATTCTTAATTTACAACCGACAATATTTAGCATTTTACATGTTCCATGTGGACTCATATTCCTTTCTTTGCTCTTTAGGAGCATTTTTATTTCTTGTAATTAAATAAATAAAAGTGCCCACCAAATAATCGCAGGTCATGTTAGCAAATTATTTCAAGCGTTTGGGATTGGAACAAGAATTTGAATAAGTGTGAACAGGGCAAAATGTGTGTGAATAACATCGGAATAACTTTCGAGTTTCTTGTTATTCTATTGGATAGATGTATAATCTTCCCTGCAGCGGATTGGTCAGTTCTTTGTCACGTGGCTGAATATCAGAATAAAATCTGAATAGTTATTCAGATTTTATTCTGAGAATAAAATCTGAATAGTTATTCAGATTTTATTCTGAGAATAACAAACGATTAGCTAGTCACATTTTGGTGCAACGCAAAATCTGAATAACTTGAGAATAAGATTAGCTATTCAGATTTTAGACTTATTCTGAAAATAGCTATTCAGATTTGGTGCAATCAGTGTTTTTTTTTTCGCCGACGGCTTATGTGTAACGTTACACACCTCTCCAAAATTTTTTGCTATTTTTCAGAAAAAAGTGTGTAACTACCTAAAAATTCATAATTTACGCGCGTTTTGCTTAACACATGTATACAATTTTATAGTTAACAAAATTATTCCGTTAAAAAATTATAAGTAAAATTTTAACATCTTATTTACAGCAATATTTGGAGTTTCACCAAATCAGATCGACAAAATTAAAAAATTGAGCAGTTACATCGATGATTTGCATTTATTGGTTTTGACTTGATAGAACGAAGGAAAACACCAGTGCACCGAAGGAGCATAATTTTTCGAAAGGCCTCCTGTAGCACAAAACTTGGCAAGGAACCAGTTAAATTTTTGCTTCATAAGCTGAAAAATTTTGGTGTGTATATACGCGTTTTTAATACAAGAACGAACAAATATAGCAAATATAATATGCATATATATAACTCAAATATAGCAAATATAATATGCATATATATAACTAATATATGCTTAAATAACACCGAAAATAAAATGCAAGACATCGTGCAAAGGGGGGGTCTGGGGGGCGACGCCCCCCAGAAACGGTAAATATGTGGAAACAAATGAATGAGCATTGGAAAAAGTTCCGACCATTTGGTAAAATTTGTCCAAAATTTTGGTGTAACGTTACACAGTCGCCAAAATTTTTTTGCTATTTTCCAGAAAAAAGTGTGTAATTACACGCGTTTTTGAGCAAAAAAAAAACACTGGGTGCAATCCACTGTAAAGGCAGTGGCTGTATGCTAATGATGTTATTAAAATTAAATCGAAAGGTAGTGAAGAAATGCCGTTAAAGACGAAATCCCTAAAATGAAAACCCATAACTACTCAGCCGCGTTTTTGGTTATCGGAAGTTACCCAAAAAACTCAAAATTGCAATTTATGTGGATTCGAAACTAAAATCAATTATAATCAGTTAGCAACAGGGGCACACCCAGGATTTTGAAAAAGGAGGGGTCGAGCCGAAAATTTTTTGCTTTCGCCAAACGTACTTCCGCAATGGGAGGGTGCTGACGGCTACAATTTCAACAGAGTTCCTGTTGCTGCAGCACAAGTAACAAGGAAACAGTCCTTAGCCTAAGCGGGGGGTCGGGGGCGCGGAGCCCCCAGAAGTTCGGAGATTTTAGAATCCATAATTTTGAAATCCGTAATGGAAACCTTTAAAAAGATTTTAATAAAAGTTGAGAAATTGTCTGACATTATGGAAAATTTTATATTTATTAATTAATTAATTATTATTATTATTAATCAATTAATTATTAATTAATTATTTTATAATGGAGACCTTAAAAAATAAACCTTAACACTTTGAATAAAAATCTGCACAGGCGCAGGCGCGAAGAAGTTTCATACTTTGTAGTTTTATGCACTGAAAATTACTAAATTTTTGCCTTCTCACACAAAAATTTCCGGAGGGGTCGGACGACAACAAGGGGAGTCGGACCCCCCACCCTGGGTGCACTAAGTGAAAGTAACTAAAGTAACTAAATGAAAATAATAAAGCAGGAATATTTACTTAAGATTTTGGCCAACATTAGTGAGCACATCGAGACCAGCTCGAGCACCACCGCCTTTGGAAGTTTCACTGACAGTACCTGACTGCAAATCGTGCAGTCGTTTCATATAGGAATCAAGCTTCTTCTGAAATAAAAAGCAAAATTATAATGTAACAATTCAGTTATCCTCCAAATTTTTTGATGTCGCACGTGATACAAAATAAATCAATATTTGATAAACGGAAACTACAACTGCTCAGGTTTCATTTAATAATATACCTGCAACTGCAGAATATTTTGAGCCGTTTTATGGTTTTTCTTTTCAAACATCTGTCTGACCCGTAGAAGCTGAGGATTATCTGGCGAACTGGTGGAAAGGTTGGCCGTCAGGCGCAAATATTCATCAACATTTTCTAGAAAAGCAATATTAAATTTTCTTATACGGGCGGCCTTTCAAAGGTGTCATATAGCTATCCTATCACTTTAAGCTCTCTCCCATCCACTCTATGTCTCTAAATCGAAAAGACCGAAGCCTGTAATGAGTGTACCCAGCAGAAAATGGTAAAAGAGAAAAGGTTTGTTTGAAAACGGAAAAACACTCTTTTTCAACCAAACACCTTGAAAACGAGAACTAAACCGAAACCCTGAAACTTACCATCTCGACTCATCTGTTCAGTCTTAATCTGATCACGAACGCGATCAATCTTTTCCACCAGATCATCAATCTTTCGTTGCTGTTTCTCTGAGGAAATTCCAGCACCACCTAGGATCCCCGAGGTTCCCATACCTCCCCCGCCATCCGACGTTGTCACACCGCCTGAATCATCGCCGTCACTCATGGACCGCTCTTCGTACTGAAATCACAAAGTATAGCCATGGGGGAAAAACCCACATTTTCGGATTTTGGCTGCAACTTTTTTATTATAAGGGTTATCTGAGAACTTTATATACCATCGTACTTGGCGTACTTAGAACTTTCTTTTAAGCCCATTTGCACTTCTGTAGGTTGTACCGTTAGAGCGGTATAATGCAAAAAGTAGCGGGGGAAAAAACCCAATGGGGGGAAAAAACCCAAATGGGGGAAAATAAACCCACCCCTCACAGGTCTTAAAAATTGCTCTATCGTAATTCTGACACTTCCAGTGTAAAATTCAACCCTTTTTAGTCAGTATGAACCAAAAATCCCGATCTAAGTAGCTTTTTTTTGAGATCTCAGGTGCCGTTGAAAATGCTGCATCAACTGGCCAGGTTTCATAAAGTTTAACACATAAACATAGGGAAATTTAAAATGCTAAAAATGATGTAATTTGATAAAACTTATTATTCTATCGTGTAGAGAATGGTTTTTTACGTAGAATTGGCTGTTAAAATCCACAATTGTACCTGTATTGGGTCCTCCAGCTGCGAAATGGCACTTTTAAGGTTTTTAACCCCTAGCTAGCCAGGTAAGAAAAATTGTCCGAATCTGACCGCATAGGATGACGCAGCGTGCTCGATAGTACCGTGCTATAGTCTCTAATTGTTTCCGTGTTGAGTTGTTAAAAAATTTTTCAAAAAAATTTGGGTGGGTTTTTTCCCCCCAAAGTGGGTTTTTTCCCCGCCACGTTTGGCAATGCGCCAGACCAACGGTACAGCGGATCGGTCTAATTTTGGCTGTGTGCAAAGAGGAAGAGTTGCCATCATTGCAGATATTTGCAAAACTTTTCTAACCCAACCCAGTCAAAAGTTACAACGTTCCAAACTTTTGGTAAATTTTTGGATGGTTGAACCAAAAAGTAGTTGTCATTTTCAAAATGTCATAAAATGAGCAGGAGTGAACCAAATGACTTGATCTTTGCATACATAGGTTAGAAAGAGTCGCGCTTCCTACTGCTATGTTTTGGAGCACATATCTCCAACCCATGACCCAGGAGGCGGGTGGGTTTTTTCCCCCCAAAAAGGGGGTGGGTTTTTTTCACCCCATGGCTATAGGTACAAGAAAGAAAAGAAAAAGAATGAGCATATAAGCCAAAGAATTTCAGCAAGACCAGTACTGCAGAAGAACATGGATGTTATCTGTTGGAATAGGAATGGGGAACAGTACACGCAACACAAAAATACTAAGGCAGACACATTGTGCGTAACTTGTCACAAACTAGACCGATTTATGTAAAATTTGGTAATGGATGCAACCTGGGTTTATTTTACTGGGGGGGGGGCGCCCCCCCCCCCCACTTTTTGGGTTCCCCCCCACTCGAGCACCTCCCCCCCACTCGTTCCCCCTCCCCCACTCACTATAGGGTGCCCAGGAAATGTCAAATTTTTAGGATTTTTGGTCAAAATTTTCAAAATTTTTCCGGCTTCGCCGGAAATTTTTGGTCAAAAATCGTCTTTTTTGGTGCTAAAACTCAATTTTTGAGCACTTTTAAGCTTATTTATAGCAGCATATGTAGAAAACAGGCTTTTTATACGGTATTTTTGGCATTTTTAGCCCATTTTATTCCCCCCCCCCACCAGTGGGGGGGGGCTTCCTCCCCACTTTTTTCGCCTAAAGTAAACCCAGGCAACTATACCTAATGGTACTGGGAACGGTATACAAATTTTACAATTGCATTACTTAAATACCTGCAGACCCGCAGTGGGAGTGGCAATTTCAAGAATGAATCATTTAACATGAGTTTCCGGGGTAAACGAAAATTACTGGAATAGACAACACGAGAAGAACTGTTTCTTCCGCACTTACACTATATACACATTTTATAAAGAAACTCATCTCCAATCAAACAGATGCCTGTCACTTACGTACATGGTCAAACTCAGAGGAAGCACCCATCTCTTGATCATACCATAAAGATCCACTCTCTTCGCGGGCACTTCGACTCCCTTCAGGCGGGCCAACTATAACAGAATTACACAAAATACTAATATTAAAATTACCATTAATAAGATGAAAATCACGACGACCATAGGTACAGGCCCGCACCCAGGATTTTGAAAAGGGCGGGTCCGAGGTCAAATGCAATGGGGGGAGGTCTGGTGGGCGTATTTTAGCCGTTTTGCCAAAAATAGTATATTGGATGTTTATTTCTTGCAAAAAGTGAATTATCGCTCCGAAGGCGCGAAAAGTTTTTAAACTAGCTGTGTTGGCATAAAAGTAGCAAAAATTTGCCACCCCAAAAGTGGGGAGGTCTAGAAGCCGTGAACCCTCCCCCCTGGGTGCGGCCTTGCATAGATACGTATATATATATCAAACAAAGGACCCATAAGTTGAAGTTGTAAGCCTGTACTGAGCTAACGAAAAGCTGAATAATGAAATGGTCTTCACTCAGATTCGTGTTCTGTTATATACACCGAGAACTCCTGTACGCAACTTTTCAGCAAAATCGGAGACAAAAATGTTTCGGTTTCCTTTGGTTCCTCTTACGAAGATAAAATCCAATTTCGGGAAAGAGGAATTGAATTGGCTTCAAAAACTGTCTTGCCCAGTGCCGACATAAATGCTGTGTTTACTTTAGTGGGGGGGCGGGGTTGGCTCTTTGGGTTCCCGCCGCCCCCACTCGAGCACCTTCCCCATTTTTTCGGACTTCCCCGCACTCACCTTAGGGTGCCTAGAAATTGCAAATTTTTTCAAAATTTTTGGTCAAATTTTCCGGCTTCGCCGAAATGTTTTGGTCAAAAATCGTCCTTCGTGCTAAAACTTGATTTTTGAGCACTTATTAGCTTAGTTATAGCAAAATGCGTAGAAAACACGCAATTTTTACCGTATTTTTAGCATCTTCGGCCATTTTACCCCCCCCCCTTTTCGACCTCCCTTCCCACTAGTGGAGGGTCCCCCACTCTCCCCCCACTTATTTTTGCCAAAATAAACCCAGAAATGTAGTCTCAATCGTGATTATAGAATCAGGAACTCGAGCAAACACAAGACTATTCAGGCTCAAGTGTTCTCGCCAGTAGGTTATAATAACAATTGAAATTGTCAGTAAACGTTGCGTAATCGTCAAACGCAAGTATCAGGATATGAAGAAAAATGTGTAAAGAAACTGAGAAACGTCAGACTGAGTGGGAAATAGACAAGCTGTGAGTTAGGAAAAAGTTCTCACCGACCCTACAGTGTATATGCCTGTAGGCATAGGAATAGACACATGTTAATGTGCAAAACAAATGAACCCTGTAAAGAATTGGAAGAGCAGACATACAAAATTTTTATTTTTGTATCAAAATTTTCGAGAAGATATTACGGCACAGCATTCGGTATATATATAGGTAGGTAGGTATACGGTCACAGCTACAGCTCGCACCCAAAAATGGACTAGACTATATAAGTCGACCACAACATGTCAGCTAATTTTCTACTTATACGTAATACGTATATACATCTCACGCACTCAGGGTTGGTCCTGATGAGTCAATTTAATTGTAAAGAATACCAAAAAAACGTCGACTAGACTGGGACAAAAAGGGCAGGAAACCCCTAAAGATTAAAAAAAACGAAAATAATCTCTCTCAACATAACGAACACATACACCCATCTATCTGGAGCAATTCCATAGTGAGCTTGAACCTAAAATTTTCAAACTAAATTGAAAATGGAGAAAGCCTGAAATGTTCATCTGAGAGGAGAAAAAGGCCCACAACTGAGATTGATGGTTAAAAATTAATAACCGTCTTCGAAATTTTCTCACCAGAGGGCAATTTCTTCAGGATTGAGTTCAAACTGTGAGCTGAGAAGCAATTTCACACCCGAGCGACTGAGCTTCCCGTGAGCCCGACCCCGTCTGCTGATGAAAACAAAAGTTCATCTCAGTCAACAAATCCAAAATGAAGCTATCAAATGCCTAAATCCAATCCTCACTTAGTTTGTCAGAGAAACTATTACAAAGCTCCAGAAAAAACTAAAGGCAGCATGGGATCACTTACGCAAAGAAGTGTTTTAGAGAGACAATCAGACACAGAACTAACTGCAAAGACGACATAGATAAAATATGTCCTCATTTCAGAAATAGGAAACTGTCATACAGCTGGAATATTTATTATAGACGAATATACGTCAATATACATAAAAGCAGTGAGACCAAAAACCTTTTCCGACTAAAAAACACCGAACGCTTCCCTCGGTGATGGTTCACCCCTCGAAAGTAGAACCAATACAACAGGGAAGCCTTTAAGACAGAAAAAGTGAAACTGCAGTGCTAGCAGGCAGAATGAATGTAACTAAAGCATGTAAGCTTGTTTAAACTTTTCAATCCTAATTAAGTTAAAAGCTAGACAGCCAGCCAGAAGCCCAAATGCCAAGAGACAGTTTTCAAAACCCAATGAATTTTTAAAGGAGGCTTACATTTATTTAGTCTCAATCTGTGTTCACCGGTGGAATAAAAACATGACCATTGCTGAGAGAAAGGGTAAAACATGTTACATAAAGTTATTGCTCGACGATTCCATTGTATTGATTAAATAAATGTAACAACCTTCAGTTTAAATTTAAAATTTAAAGAATCACTGTTTATTTCCTCTTCGGATGAAGGACTAAAAGAGTTAATTCCACCTTCGTTACCAAAAATGTGACAGTCCGGAACAATGTCAGCGACAATTTCTTGCTAGAAGAATTTGAGCCAGTCAGTTACGGGTTCGAAACTCCGCCATTTTTAGCAGAAGGCTTTCTCTTGTGAAATGCATTTTTAAATGCTACAAATCGCTTAATGTTAGCAAAAGTAAATAACATAAGAGTGTGCCGCTAGGCACACTCAATGTTATCAGAGCCAAAACCATGGTTTTTTGTGTTTTTACTGTGTTTTCGCACACCTTTTCTTAGAAAAACACACTTTTTTAGAAAACCACACTTAAAAACATACCGAAATTTTGAGTTTGCAAAATTTTATTATTTTTTTTAAAAGTTTTGAACTACGGAAGGCTGTTTCATGAAAAATATTGCGGCTTCTGTGCACTTGTCTTTTCCTCAATTTTTTTAAAAGCTTTCACGTCCTACCAACTAGCGTAGATACGGGGGGGGGGGGGCGGGGGGGCGGGGGGCGGCCGCCCCCCCGAAATGGTTTTGCCCCTCTGAAAAAAACTTGGCCAGAAGAAAATTTTAAGCGAAGCGCGGGCTTTTAAATTTATCATAAACACAGAAATTGTACTAAAATGCCCCAAAAATCAGTGCATTTGTACTTCATTCAAAAATTTTCGCGCCTTCGGCGCGACTTATATAATTGTTAGCATATTATATATGTTTACTATATATAATTAAACCTTTACTAGTTTCCTTTACTTTACTTTGCTTTGCCAGCTTTGTAGTTTTATTAACTGCATTATTGCATGAAACATGATTTCCTTAAATGGTGGGTACTGGAAATGTGCTGGTTGGAATATACTCTGTTCAAAATGGGAGCATCCAATCTGAGTTTTTCGTACGAGACTGTAGAAGTGGAAAATATATATATAGCATATTAAACTACAAAATTTATTTTGGAAATTGATAATGTACAATGCAAAGAATTCAATGTTTCAATAGCGTTTTAATGGCAAAATTGAAAAATTTTCTCAACTTCTGGGGGGCTCCGCCCCCCAGACCCCCTTTTTGGATTTTAGCATGCCGCTTTCGGCTACAATAGATTTAAGCTAAGATTCTTATGAAATTTTGTACATAGTGTTCATACAATTGTTGAGCAAAAAAATAAAAAATTTTACCCCCCCCCAGACTTCGGTCCAAACCGCCCCCCCTGAAAATTTTTTGTATCTACGCTACTGGTCCTACCATTGTACTTGTGTCCTTTTTCTTTTGTAATCCTCTAGTATAACGCTATATTATGCTTATTATATTAGTTTACCACATTAGTTACTTTATAAACTTAAATTAAAGCTAAAACATTAAACATTAAAAGGTTTAACTGTTTCCATTGTAGTTTTTTACTGATTTAAAAAAATTTTCCGCTTCTGAGGGGGCTCCGTCCCCCAGGCCGCCGAAAGTGAGAGTGGCTCCGAAAAGTGGGGGGGGGACCCCCACTAAAAAAATCCCAGCCCCTAAAGAATCTTGGACCCGTCAGTGGCAAATGATTACACGGTGTTTTGAAAAGCACTCAAGTGACTAACGACAGTAACTCTGAGTTGAACTGAAACCCAGACACCAAAATATTGAATGTACGTATATATGCGTTATAGGGGGGGAGGGTATTCCACCAATTGAGGTGAACACATTCAGTTAAACATATGAACAAAAACCTATAAGTCAACACTGAGACAAGAGACAAAAATGACTAATTGAAACAACACAAAAACACGCAGAGATGAATCAACATAATATATACTCGTTGAATTACGTACGTATATATACGCATATACTACAAAAGTGGGCAGGCAAACTGAGACAAATCTCTAAAAATTGGCAGTTTACACATTGCAGGGAAAATTCATCCTTCTGTCTACGCGCCTGCCCCTGAATCTGGGTTTATTTTATGCGAAAAAAGTTGGGGGGAGAGTGGGAGAGCCCCCCCTAATGGGTGGAGGTCCAAAAGTGGGAGAGGATAAAATGGTCTCAAATGCCAAAAATACAGTAAAAATAGCCTGTTTTCAACATATACTGCTATAACTAAAAGCTAAAAGTGCTCAAAAATTGAGTTTGAGTACCAAAATAGACAAAGCCGGAAAAGTGTTGGAAATTTTGTTCAAAAATCCTTAAAATTTGGCATTTTCTTCTAGGCACCTTATAGTGAGTGGGGGAAAGCACAAAAAAGTGGGGGAGAGGTCGAGTGGGGGGGACACCCAAAAAGTGCGGGGAGGGGGCGCCCCCACCCCCATCCCACAAATGTAAACCCAGTGGATATGTTCCCCGTCACTACTCCAGAAAACTCATAGAACATCTAGTTCACATAATGCTACTCTGAGACGACGTCGTATACGTACGTACAGGTATCTATACTCACCGAGCCCTTTGGAAGCAGTTCGTCTAGGAGCAGGAGGGGTCATAGCCTTCTTCAGAGGTCCTTCAGGCGGTAACATTGGTTCTGATTGTTGTCTAAAACAGAAAAACAACGAATTCATTCACAACTTTGAACAACACCAACTATAAGGAGAATTCCTCCTAAAGTTCCAAAGATCTGTCAAAGCGGCCCAGAAGGGCACAATACAGCAAAGCAAACCTAAGAAAAACTACGTATATATATTGTACACATCACATACCAAACTTAAATGCAAAGTATGCGCACAATAGAGATACATATGTATGTCACGTACTAAATTGAAGCTCAGACAAAATAAGCTTCTGCGGTGTTTAGAAATATCGCGTAATGGACAGAAAACTATATACAAAAATACAGGTTATATGTAAGTCTGAAAAACTGTCATTTTACAAGAAGTCAGTACATATAATTTATAAAAAGCATTCGTATTGCATTCGCCAAAGTGCAACGCAATAAAGTCACAACAGCCAGTTTACACAGAACCCATGTACGCATGTAGTATATGTAAATCAGTATCTACACATTCGAGCATAAATGAATAAGTCAACTCAAACTTCATCCGAACGAGTGTAATAGATTTTAATTTAACTGAACGAAGTTACACACACAACTTCATCAGTACACAGCGACTCTGCCTGGACGAAACTTCTTTCGTACTTCCATTAAATAAATATATATAAGGATAGAATGATCCGATGGAGCATGAAAAATGCAATATGGGTGACATTAGGTTTTAAGCGGACAGAGGACTAGGTTTTAAAACGTTAATATGGGAGGGTAGCTTGTAAATGCCAGGAGGACTAGGATAAAAGCGCAATAATATGGACCAGCTTCGCTGAACAACCCATATTCACGGCAACTGCCCAGACAAAAATGCTGGCGGCAATCCTTCAATATCAGTTTAACTATTTGTCAGCACGACTTTGCAGCTATTACTATATGTTATGTATATATATATAGTTGTGCTCAATAATAAAGTAGAGTCAAAACTGTATTCGCACTAACTTAATACAATATCAGGGTATTTTTTACCGGGGAGGGGCAGGGGGGCAGCCCCCCCCCTAAATTGACGTACCCCCCCCCCGAAAATGCCTCCCCCCACGAAATCGCCCCCCCCCCCCGGGATTTTTGCTTCCCCCCCCCCCCCCGGGATTTATTGGGAGCCCAAATTTTTGCCAAAAATAGGCAATGTTTTAAAAATTTCCCGGTTCGCCGGAAATTTTTTCGTAAACATTGCTATCTTTAGCTTAAATCCTGGCATTTTTCAGAACATTTTGCTTTTCTACGTCCAAAATACACCAAAAAATACCATTTTTTGGCTCATTTTTGCAAAAAATTTCCCCCAAAATTTCTTCCCCCCCCCGGGCCCGGGCCCCCCCCGGGAAGCCCCCCCCCGGAAAAAAATCCCTAAAAAATACCCTGAATATAGACTGAAAATAATATAACAGATTCTGCACTGACAGTGCAGAATACAACGCTTTAACTATAACTGCGTCGTTTATGTATTTGAAATATTATATATATAAGATTAACATTTCAATTCAGCTGAAAAGCTGAAATAAGTCGCTTATATGGATGTGTGGAGTGATACATGAGTAACCGCGAATATGGGTTGTTCAGCAAAGCTGGTCCATATTGTTGCGATTTTAACCTAGTCCTCCTGGCATTTACAACCTGCCCTCCCACATTAACGTTTTCTCTGTCCGCTTAAAACCTAATGTCACACATAATGCATTTTTCATGCTCCGTTGGATCATTTTTAAGATCGTTTGCGCTTTCCCCCTAGCCATAACTTTTTGACCAATAACTTTGAAATTTTGAATAGGTGCATACTGGGGTGCTGATGAATTCAAAATTCTTAAAATTTTAATAATTTTTAATATTAGTTTATTAAGGGGGGACCAAGGAGAACCGAAATTTTTTTGAAAAAACATTTGCTGAAAAGTTGCATACGGGGGTTTTCAGGAGAGCTGAGCACGAATCTGAAATCCGTTTTTCGATTCAGCTTTCGTTCACTCATTACACTAGCGTAGCCAGAAAAAATTTCGGGGGGCAAGCCAAAAATTGTCAAACTTAACTGAAGCAATTAAAAAGGGAACCGCAAGGTTTTTATACGTAGCCTATTTTTCGTTCTTAAAATCAACAATTTTTAAGAACAAAGAAAATAAAAATGCCGAATTTGAATGATTTAAGCAAGTGACACTAGCTGGGGTTGCGGGAAGAAGGGCGAAAGCCCCCCAGAAGTTGAAGAATTTTTATTTTTGCTGCCTGGAATAAATTTTTCTGAGCATATTTTGTCCTGTCCCCCCCACTCGACCTCCCCCCATTTTTGTGTTCCATCATATAAGCTAGAAGAAAATGCCAAATTTTAAGATTTTTGAAAAAATTTCAAATTTGGTGATTGGATAAATCAATTTGAGATTTAGTTTTAGTTTAGAGTTTGTTGAAAACAGGTATTTTTATGTATTTTGGTTGAGAATTTACCGGATAGGGGATGTAAATAAAGTTTGTTTTATGGTTTTGTGTTGTTTTTGTTGTGGGTTTGGGTTGTTGGGTTTGTGTTGGGAAGGTTTTTGGTTGTTTAGGTTGGGGTAGTTTAGGTTGTTTTTTAGGGGGGTCCCCCCCACTTTTCGGAGCCACTCTCACTTTCGGCGGTCTGGGACGGAGCCCTCAGAAGCGGAAAATTTTTTTAAATCAGTAAAACTACAATGGAAACAGTTAAACCTTTTAATGTTTAATGTTTTAGCTTTAATTTAAGTTTATAAAGTAACTAATGTGGTAAACTAATATAATAAGCATAATATAGCGTTATACTAGAGGATTACAAAAGAAAAAGGACACAAGTACAATGGTAGGACCAGTAGCGTAGATACAAAAATTTTCAGGGGGGGCGGTTTGGACCGAAGTCTGGGGGGGGGGGGTAAAATTTTTTTATTTTTTGCTCAACAATTGTATGAACACTATGTACAAAATTACATAAGAATCTTAGCTTAAATCTCTTGTAGCCGAAAGCGGCATGCTAAAACCCAAAAGGGGGGTCTGGGGGGGACGGAACCCCCCAGAAGTTGAGAAAATTTTTCAATTTTGCCATTAAAACGCTATTGAAACATTGAATTCTTTGCATTGTACATTATCAATTTCCAAAATAAATTTTGTAGTTTAATATGCTATATATATATTTTCCACTTCTACAGTCTCGTACGAAAAACTCAGATTGGATGCTCCCATTTTGAACAGAGTATATTCCAACCAGCACATTTCCAGTACCCACCATTTAAGGAAATCATGTTTCATGCAACAATGCAGTTAATAAAACTACAAAGCTGGCAAAGCAAAGTAGAGTAAAGGAAACTAGTAAAGGCTTAATTATATATAGTAAACATATATAATATGCTAACAATTATATAAGTCGCGCCGAAGGCGCGAAAATTTTTGAATGAAGTGACAAATGCACTGATTTTTGGGGCATTTTAGTACAATTTCTGTGTTTATGATAAATTTAAAAGCCCGCGCTTCGCTTAAAATTTTCTTCTGGGCATGTTTTTTTCAGAGGGGCAAAACAATTTCCGGGGGGCGGCCGCCCCCCCGCCCCCCCCCCCCCCGTATCTACGCTAGTTGGTAGGACGTGAAAGCTTTTAAAAAAATTGAGGAAAAGAACAAGTGCACAGAAGCCGCAATATTTTTCATGAAACAGCCTTCCGTAGTTCAAAACTTTTAAAAAAAATAATAAAATTTTGCAAACTCAAAATTTCGGTATGTTTTTAAGTGTGGTTTTCTAAAAAAGTGTGTTTTTCTAAGAAAAGGTGTGCGAAAACACAGTAAAAACACAAAAAACCATGGTTTTGGCTCTGATAACATTGAGCAGCCTAGCGGCACACTCTTATGTTATTTACTTTTGCTAACATTAAGCGATTTGTAGCATTTAAAAAAATGCATTTCACAAGAGAAAGCCTTCTGCTAAAAATGGCGGAGTTTCGAACCTGTAACTGACTGGCTCAAATTCTTCTAGCAAGAAATTGTCGCTGACATTGTTCCGGACTGTCACATTTTTGGTAACGAAGGTGGAATTAACTCTTTTTAGTCCTTCATCCGAAGAGGAAATAAACAGTGATTCTTTAAATTTTAAATTTAAACTGAAGGTTGTTACATTTATTTAATCAATACAATGGAATCGTCGAGCAATAACTTTATGTAACATGTTTTACCCTTTCTCTCAGCAATGGTCATGTTTTTATTCCACCGGTGAACACAGATTGAGACTAAATAAATGTAAGCCTCCTTTAAAAATTCATTGGGTTTTGAAAACTGTCTCTTGGCATTTGGGCTTCTGGCTGGCTGTCTAGCTTTTAACTTAATTAGGATTGAAAAGTTTAAACAAGCTTACATGCTTTAGTTACATTCATTCTGCCTGCTAGCACTGCAGTTTCACTTTTTCAGTCTTAAAGGCTTCCCTGTTGTATTGGTTCTACTTTCGAGGGGTGAACCATCACCGAGGGAAGCGTTCGGTGTTTTTTAGTCGGAAAAGGTTTTTGGTCTCACTGCTTTATGTATATTGACGTATATTCGTCTATAATAAATATTCCAGCTGTATGACAGTTTCCTATTTCTGAAATGAGGACATATTTTATCTATGTCGTCTTTGCAGTTAGTTCTGTGTCTGATTGTCTCTCTAAAACACTTTGCGTAAGTGATCCCATGCTGCCTTTAGTTTTTTCTGGAGCTTTGTAATAGTTTCTCTGACAAACTAAGTGAGGATTGGATTTAGGCATTTGATAGCTTCATTTTGGATTTGTTGACTGAGATGAACTTTTGTTTTCATCAGCAGACGGGGTCGGGCTCACGGGAAGCTCAGTTGCTCGGGTGTGAAATTGGTTTCAGCTCACAGTTTGAACTCAATCCTGAAGAAATTGCCCTCTGGTGAGAAAATTTCGAAGACGGTTATTAATTTTTAACCATCAATCTCAGTTGTTTTACTTTTAATCCTCTCAGATGAACATTTCAGGCTTTCTCCATTTTCAATTTAGTTTGAAAATTTTAGGTTCAAGCTCACTATGGAATTGCTCCAGATAGATGGGTGTATGTGTTCGTTATGTTGAGAGAGATTATTTTCGTTTTTTTTAATCTTTAGGGGTTTCCTGTCTTTCTTGTCCCAGTCTAGTCGACGTTTTTTTGGTATTCTTTACAGATTAAATCTGACTCCATTCAGGACCAACCCTGAGTGCGTGAGATGTATATACGTATTACGTATAAGTAGAAAATTAGCTGACATGTTGTGGTCGACTTTATATAGTCTAGTCCATTTTTGGGTGCGAGCTTCGTAGCTGTGACCGTATACCTACCTACCTGGGTATATACCGAATGCTGTGCCGTAATATCTTCTCGAAAAATTTTGATACAAAAATAAAATTTTGTATGTCTGCTCTTCCAATTCTTTACAGGGTTCATTTGTTTTGCACATTAACATGTGTCTATTCCTATGCCTACAGGCATATACACTGTAGGGTCGGTGAGAACTTTTTCCTAACTCACAGCTTGTCTATTTCCCACTCAGTCTGACGTTTCTCAGTTTCTTTTACACATTTTTCTTTCATATCCTGATACTTGCGTTTGACGATTACGCAACGTTTACTGACAATTTCAATTGTTATTATAACCTACTGGCGAGAACACTTGAGCCTGAATAGTCTTGTGTTTGCTCGAGTTCTGATTCTATAATCACGATTGAGACTACATTTCTGGGTTTATTTTGGCAAAAATAAGTGGGGGGAGAGTGGGGGACCCTCCACTAGTGGGAAGGGGGAGGTCGAAAAAGGGGGGGGGGTAAAATGGCCGAAGATGCTAAAAATACGGTAAAAAATTGCGTGTTTTTCTACGCATTTTTTGCTATAACTAAGCTAATAAGTGCTCAAAAATCAAGTTTTAGCACGAAGGACGATTTTTTGACCAAAACATTTCGGCGAAGCCGAAAATTTGACCAAAAATTTTGAAAAAATTTGCAATTTCTAGGCACCCTAAGGTGAGTGCGGGGAAGTCGAAAAAATGGGGAAGGTGCTCGAGTGGGGGCGGCGGGAACCCGAAACCAGCCCCGCCCCCCCCACTAAAGTAAACACAGCATTTATGTCGGCACTGGGCAAGACAGTTTTTGAAGCCAATTCAATTCCTCTTTCCCGAAATTGGATTTATCTTCGTAAGAGGAACCAAGGAAACCGAAACATTTTTGTCTCCGATTTTGCTGAAAAGTTGCGTACAGGAGTTCTCGGTGTATATAACGAACACGAATCTGAGTGAAGACCATTTCATTATTCAGCTTTTCGTTAGCTCAGTACAGGCTTACAACTTCAACTTATGGGTCCTTTGTTTGATATATATATACGTATCTATGCAAGGCCGCACCCCGGGGGGGAGGGTTCACGGCTTCTAGACCTCCCACTTTTGGGGTGGCAAATTTTTGCTACTTTTATGCCAACACAGCTAGTTTAAAAACTTTTTCGCGCCTTCGGAGCGATAATTCACTTTTTGCAAGAAATAAACATCCAATATACTATTTTTGGCAAAACGGCTAAATACCCGCAGACCTCCCCCATTGCATTTGACCTCGGACCCGCCCTTTTCAAAATCCTGGGTGCGGGCCTGTACCTATGGTCGTCGTGATTTTCATCTTATTAATGGTAATTTTAATATTAGTATTTTGTGTAATTCTGTTATAGTTGGCCCGCCTGAAGGGAGTCGAAGTGCCCGCGAAGAAGTGGATCTTTATGGTATGATCAAGAGATGGGTGCTTCCTCTGAGTTTGACCATGTACGTAAGTGACAGGCATCTGTTTGATTGGAGATGAGTTTCTTTATAAAATGTGTATATAGTGTAAGTGCGGAAGAAACAGTTCTTCTCGTGTTGTCTATTCCAGTAATT
>JASAND010006199.1:0-46295 GCA_030248195.1 Trissonchulus latispiculum
TACTACTCAGACGAATATCTATCAAAGTTCAAGAAACGAACCGTCTGCAGAAGTAATTTGTTAGCTACTTTTGTGTAAATCAAGCAGCTGTACACTTCCTCTTTAAATATAACCTTAATACATCTTCTTTTTCCAATTTGGCTTTCAACTTTTAAATACTTTAACTGCATTTAAATTTTTTGAACAGTTCTTTCGGAGGTAACTGTAGTCTCGTCAAACAAATATTAAATTTCTTTTTTCGGCCACCTCACCTCAGTTGGTATTTCGGTTAGGGATAGTGTCAGCTGAAGAACAACTCTGATCGGAAGTGGGGAAGCTGACAGTGAATTAACAACTGCATTTGCAATTATCCAAGGTTTTCTCCAAGGCTATCAGTGTGTCCATTGCTTTCACCGTAAAGAAGGTGCGAGAGCTTCACCAAAGCGCCACCCCTTGCACAGACTCAGTAAATTGTCCAGGGGAATCTATGGAATTTTATCTCCATCATATCTCAATTCTCAGCACGTTTTGCCGTTTTCAAGGTGCTGTTCATAAAGCACTCGTAAAACGTTAGATCGAGTATTCCTGTATAATCGCACCACTGATTATCGAAACAGCTGAGTTGAGTAACGTTATAGTAACAGCATTCGTATCGAAACAAATTCAAATTAAGCCAAAAACATTAAAATTCAAAGCCAGCAAGAAAGTTTAATCTAATTGTTTATCTCTTAGTTCCAATTGTTTTGCAGAATTATCTTGTCATTTTGATTGTACAAGTCTCACAGGTGGCCTGCATCAAATGTTAAATAAAGTTAGTACTAGGGAACAACAAACTTTGTACATGGAACCGGGAACCGGAATCTAGAACTAGAACGGGAACTGGCACTCATATAAACGGAACCGCAACTGGTTTTCAAATTAGAACCGGCCCCAACTCTAACCGTAGGATGTTTCTTTCAAGTGAAAAACTCAACACTCGAATAAAAATGCTGTCAGTCTGCAGATTAATGTGAGCCTGTTTGATTTATCTTTTCTTCAGTTTTATAATAATATCAGTACGAAAGGTAAATGTAACAGCCAATGGAAAGAGCATCATTTGCAAGGCAATCGATATGAATACTGTTAACTGTTGGAATCAAACGTTAAGTATATATGTTATGTTAAGTATAAATGTGAGCTGGTTAAATGGGTCATCCTAACCGAAGTAGTTGGTTAGATAGTGAAATTTGCTTCTCTAACCAGTTGGCTTGTATAACTACGCTGAGTCTACACTCTAACCGGTTAGATGTCTATCTAACCAATTTGAGTGGTCAGATGTCCATCTGGAACCAACTTGTTCATCTAGCTACGACACATACTCGTTATCGTTATGTTTCGTTGTTTTATATTTTTAGTAGATCGAATATGTAGCGTTACATTGTACATAGCAGGAAGCAACCACTGTATCAGCGAAATCGAATGCAGCACCCACGCAATCAATGTTCAGCTGAAAGAGTATTGGGAGTATATAACCACACTGCAGCATGCTCCCCCCTCACACTCCCTCTTGACAATACCGGGCATATTCTTCAATCTACTTTTATCAACACTGTTTGATGTGGAAAATGTTTTCAGCAACGTCCTTTTCAGATGAAAAAGCAATGACAGCGGGCTGGTTTTCAATGGCTGAAGTCATGAATTTATTTAGAAGCTTCACAGGCTTACTATCCACAATTGTCTATACTGACGAACCTGATGAAAACGGCATGGACGGCATTATTTCGTGTACGATGTGGTTACTTGCGATTGCTGCGCCTGGAATCGGGTTTCTAACTTGGTCAACAACGTTCCAATTCTTCACGGTGTATACGCCAATGTTTTATTTAACCAGAGCCTCAAAAATGGTTGCCGTAAAGTTTGGGATTATTTAGCAGTTGGATTAGACTGATTTGTTCTCGCACTAGTGTTCTGTTTTGATATGTGGGTCCAAGATAGCTTTGTTGAAATATCGGAATATTTAAGTGTATCATCTGACGTGTTCAACATTGTTTTGCGCATAACGGCGGTTGTACTTCCCAGAAGCGTTCATTACAACTGGCTCTTTTCAAGCTTACTCTTTCGAACCTAGGTACAGGCAGTCGTGTGGTAGAAAGCTAGCTAATAGGCGCAACTACCAGTTTTGCTGCCATTCTGTCTTTGCACGTATCCTTTTACTCATGCGCCGCTGCATTGATGATTGGCTGTCAGGCGGCTATGCTCTTAGAGCACTGAGACAGATGGATTATCCGAAACAGAGCGAAGGTGTGAGGTCATTATGAAATGGAGATGGAGCGAAGACTTCAGAGTCATCGACTCTCACTTGGCACCTCTTGGCTACAGCAGCATGGTTGGCAAGATTGTGCGTTGATCCGGTTTTAATTTCACTGAGCGATGTCGGATTTACGGCGATTTTTATGGAAAGTATGCTTCACTTTCACGGTGTAAAAGAAACGATCAAGGAATAGACAGAGCATCAATATACTGCAGAAACCATTCTCTTCAAATGGATGGAGACCAACATTATCAGCTTTGTCAGAGATAGCAACCTTCAGTATCAACTCACTACATTAAAATCAGATCAGTCTACGGCAGTCGAAATTCATAATCTCTAAACGAATGTTTCTGAAAATCGTCTTGTTTATGTAGTGTTCTTTTTCAACGATTTGTGAATATATTTTTTGTCTTCTGAAAGCTGACTTTTAACTGCCTTTGATTGATTGCCTTTTATAAACAAAAATGTTGAGACTGAAATATATATGCTTTTATGCTTTTTGGATGTTGTGATACGTAAGTTATCTAATACATATATGCCTTCTACTGATTGTTAGTTTTTAGCTAAGCTCAATGTAAGTTGGCGGGTTAAGATGGTAAGAGATAGCGCCAGCCGCCAAGTGAGTCAGTGAGTCACAAACTTTAATTTTCTGAAGTACTGTCTAAATCATTGAATGTCTAGATCCAATTTATGATTAAACACAGCTTGGTTGTTGTTTTAAGTGACTTGAGATATATGTGTAAGAAGAAGGCTTTTTTGTTTAAGAAATAGCGTGAAAAAGACTTATTTCCGATCAAAGCATTTTTTATAATGTACAATGTGTGCTCATTACAGCTCTATATAATCCGTCATGTTTGATTTTTACCCATTCCTTTATTTAATGTGCTATAACCACTGCTAATAACATCAAAAAAAGCGCCAAAAATTGTGCTTAATGAAAATTAAGCTATTTAATTTAATTTATTGATTGTGTAATGTAGCCATTGATAGTTAATGCTAAATGACAGTTACAGAAACTTTGCGGGCGGAAGTTTTCATATGTGATAAAACTGCCAGAGCTTCAAGAGAAACAGCTAATATGAGTTTGGAAGAGCTTTGAGGCATTGGCCGACAGCTGACGGCTTAGTTGATTTTGCATGCACAGCGTTAATATGAAGTCAGTTGCAGCTTCTGTATCAAAAGAAATAAATAATGTCGTAAGAGTCGTTCCTGTTGCTGTCAAAATGCTGAATAGCATTTGTTGCTCTTTCGAACTTTACTGTTTGCTTGTTATTATATTTCCCGACATGTTAGGATAGCTCGAGTTAATCGAGTCAAAGTGATCAAATACACTGTTTCTGTATCAAAAATACTGCCAGTGTCATTAAAAAGGTAGTTTTGTTTTAAAGAACCCATTTGAGTGTTTTCTTGCTTTACTTTTTGCTATATGTTTTCCGACCATAATTTCAAAAAAGTTCAAGTTTCTCTTAAAATCACGATTTTTCCCTAGAAAATGTCCGAAAAACGTTATTTCTGCTAAAAATTCGCTGTTTCTTGCGAATAGCCAAAATCGCTTAAAAATCGCTTTCAAAAGTACGCTTAAGAAAAATTGCTTCAACAAGGGGTACTCAAATTTGCTTCTACAAAAGACTGTGAATTTTGACCTCCCGCTCAGGTATGGTGACACTATTATTTTAGTACTCTATGTTTCGTTCTGCGTGCTGCGTGTTGGCTCACTCGTCATAGACGTAATTCCAATGTTGTTGTGAAATAACTTCCTGCTGGCGGCTGGTATTAGTGTTCAGATATTTAAGCCCGGTTCACACTGCAATAGATTTAAGGTTTAAGGTTTAAGGTTTAGGGTTTACGGTTTACGGTTTAAGGTTTAAGGTTTAAAAAGGTTTAAGGAATGACTGAATATCACGTGGTTTCTTATATTAGACAGTGTGCATTCAAATCTTCAAGGATTTTAAAATTTTTAGTTCTGTGCTTATGTAAGGAATTCTACAATGTATAAAACTAAAATTGTTAACTAAACCGTTGTCCGGGGATTTTTGCGATCATTTCATATCCTAAGGTTTCGTTGACTAAAGTTAAATCTTTGACCTTTAATTAATATCACATGTCTTAAGTTAGGATGGAAATTGATGGAAGCGGTACAGCTGAAAGCTAAACATTTGGTTGTTACATTTCTTCGCATTAGTTGTTAAATCCTAGGAATTAGAATGTTTCGCAGGCTTATTTCTAAATCTAATGCATTTGCACAATTCTTGCTTGAATTCAATTTCTAGACTAGCAGAAGCAAAATTAGGGCTTCTACATTTTATATTATTAGAATATTATAATATTAGAACAAATTGAATATGTAAGGTTTGGCACTAGGGCTTTAGGCCTAGATTTTAGGAATAAGCACATATTGCTTCTCGCAAAAGTCTAAATGCAGTAGCCAATAGGATTCCAGTGGGCATCCGATAACAGTGCCGTGTCTTCCATGTTTACAGCTTTCAGTTTCAGGGCTGGAAGCAATAAATATTTCCTTCAACTGTTGGATTAGCTGGACAGTCAAAGATCAAAAGGAAGACCTGTTGACCTGTATGTATAAAGTTTGTTGACAGGAAATTGTTAACATAATATTGATCTAGCCACTGACACTGGAACTGAAGCTTTCTCCTGGTTCTTCCTGGCTAAATTGCATTATGCTTCAACATCAACAATAACCACGCTCAACTGTTGGATCAACGGTAAACTCAAAGATCAAAGTGACCGCCTGTTGAGCTCACTGGCAAAACTCAAACAACTCAAACACCTCAACTCAACTCAACAAAACAAACTCAAACACAATATTATATATATAGAAGATTTGTCCGGGGATTTTTGCGATCATTTTAAATCCTAAGGTATCGTTGACTAAAACTAAATCTTTGATCTTAATTAATACCATATTTCTTAAGCTAGGATGGAAATTGATGGAAGCGGTACAGCTGAAAGCTAAACATTTGGTTGTTACATTTCTTCGCATTAGTTCTTAAATCCATTTTAGTTCTTAAATCCTTAAAATAAATCAATTTTGTTCGGAAGGTAGAAGGTACCTGTAGCTGTAAACAATTTCCTTTAGATAGGCAGCATTTAGCATCATTAGGTACTTGCTTTTAATTTGATTTGCTGCCCACTGGAATCCTATTGGCTACTGCATTTAGACTTTTGCGAGAAGTAATATGTGCTTATTCCGAAAATCTAGGCCTAAAGTCAAACCTTACATATTCAATTTGTTCTAAAATTTAAAATATACAATGTAGAATCCCTAATTTTGCTTCTGCTAGTCTAGAAATTGAATTCAAGCAAGAATTGTCAAATGCATTTGATTCAGAAATAAGCCCGCAAAACATTCTAATTCCTAGGATTTAAGAACTAATGCGAAGAAATGTAACAACCAAATGTTTAACTTTCAGCTGTACCGCTTCCATCAATTTCCATCCTAGCTTAAGAAATATGGTATTAATTAAGAAAAATACACGATAATAAACGAAATAAAGAAGGATGTCACAACAGCACCTCCGACCCGAAAAATTCGGGCCTGAGGTGAGGATCGAACCCACAACCTTTGGCTAACTAGGCCTACGCTCTACCGATTGAGCCACCCAGGCATAATCGAACCAAGCTTAAGTTTGAATTCGTTCCCCAACTGCAGTGACACGTTTTTGAACAGGCATATAGCCCTACCAAAGACACACACCCCGCGAGACAATCTCAAATTGACAGGTGATGCACGATGGCTGTAGAAGATTACACGATAATAAACGAAAGAAAGAAGGATTATGTCACTACAGCACCTCCGACCCGAAAAATTCGGGCCTGAGGTGGGGATCGAACCCACTACCATTGGCTAACTAGGCCAATGCTCTACCGATTGAGCCACCCAGGCACAATCGAACCAAGCTTAAGTTTGAATTCGTTCTCAAACTGTCAAAGGTCAAAGATTTAGTTTTAGTCAACGAAACCTTATGATTTAAAATGATCGCAAAAATCCCCGGACAAATCTATATATATGAAATGGTTTGGTATAGACTGAATAGAAGGGTTTTGATTATTCACTAACAGCACAACATTGAAAAGATAGTCAAGAATGTCCTAACGGATTAGATCTCAATCTCTGTTTCTAATACTTTTATAACTTTATATTTTCTTCGGATTCATCATATAATATTGTGTTTGAGTTTGTTTGTTTTGTTGAGTTGAGTTGAGGTGTTTGAGTTGTTTGAGTTTTGCCAGTGAGCACAACAGGCGGCCACTTTGATCTTTGAGTTTACCGTTGATCCAACAGTTGAGCGTGGTTATTGTTGATGTTGAAGCATAATGCAGATTAGCCAGGAAGAACCAGGAGAAAGCTTCAGTTCCAGTGTCAGTGGCTAGATCAATATTATGTTAACAATTTCCTGTCAACAAACTTTATACATACAGCTCAACAGGTCTTCCTTTTGATCTTTGACTGTCCAGCTGATTCGACAGATGAAGAAAATATTTATTGCTTCCTGCCCTGAAACTGAAAGCTGTAAACATGGAAGACACGGCACTGTTATCGGATGCCCACTGGAATCCTATTGGCTACTGCATTTAGACTTTTTCGAGAAACAATATGTGCTTATTCCTAAAATCTAGGCCTAAAGTCCTTGTGCCAAACCTTACATATTCAATTTGTTCTAATATTATAATATTCTAATAATATAAAATGTAGAATCCCTAATTTTGCTTCTGCTAGTCTAGAAATTGAATTCAAACAAGAATTGTGCAAATGCATTAGATTTAGAAATAAGCCTGCAAAACATTCTAATTCCTAGGATTTAACAACTAATGCGAAGAAAGGTAACAACCAAATGTTTAGCTTTCAGCTCTACCGCTTCCATCAATTTCCATCCTAACTTAAGAAATGTGGTATTAATTAAGGTCAAAGATTTAATTTTAGTTAACGAAACCTTAGGATTTAAAATGATCGCAAAAATCTTAGAAGGAAGCTTAAACCTAAATACAAAGTAAAATATTTTAACTCGGCTTTTTTAAACGTTAAACCTGAAACCTTAAACCTTAACTTAACTTAACCTTCAACATAAATAAACAAGTTTAACCTTAAACCTTGTGCATTATTCTTAACTGTTTTACTATTTCCTGCGCATATTATCTTTTGTATGTTTCGGAGCTTTTCAGCTTTTCTTGTAGTTGTAAATTTGGTAGGAGTAAACTGCTTCGAAGTTGTTATAGTTGTCTAATCTTCCATAGCATGTATGCAAGCTATTCAAAGTCTTAATTTTTGTAATCATTGACGTCTCTTGGCCTCTGGCATTAACTGCGTGTTTCTAATTTAATAGTTTAATCCATAGTTTAAGTCATAGTTTAATTTATAGCTTAATCGTAAACCGTCTGTGTTTATCTCGATGTTTAGTAGTTACCATTCAATTAATTTTCAACAACAGCAACGGTTTGGCGCGAAACGTAACTTGTCAGTGTGCTGAGTTTCGTCTGTGGTCCGTTAACTGTCAGTCAGTTATTTTGTGGTCTCAGTGGTCACTATGCTGTCAGTCAACATCTTGATAATTTGTTGGAAATAAATTGGGGGTTTGTAGAATTCTGGTGGAGCCCCCAAAATTGGAAGAGAAAACTAATCCTCTAAATGCTCTCCTGATATTGAAATTAAATCTACATTCAATTCAAAAATATTGAAACTTTGTAGCAGTAACTTAAAACCAGAGTTGGCAGTCGGGTTCACGGGCCGGGTTTGGGTCTAAATCTTGCTAGAATCCGGGTGAATAAAAATGTTTGAAATTGAAGAAATGTTCCAAAACTGACATTACTGAGTCAAAAATGAAAATTTAGCAGGGATTCAGCTACTACATATTGTCGGGTATAAAACCCTGTTGCTAAAATCACGAACTGACAGACTGTTGAATTGCAAGTTCTCGTCGAAGGTGTGCGATGTCCGGTTAGCAAGTAAAGTTAAATTGTGTGAAATGTCTAGTTAGGCTAGCATTAGGGCTCGCTCAGTAAAATAAAGAAGATCCTGTACAAATGCAGATATTTATTTTGATTATGATATAAAAAGTAACAGCAACCAGCTCAAGGAAATGGACGTCACTCACAGAATAGAATCAACGCTAACACACAAATAAAAATGGCAGAAATGAGCCTGAAATACGACTGACCTACCCTCTTCAGGGAGCGACCCCAACTGATTGTGTTCCACCATTTTGAACTAGCTTACATGTATGAGTCATACTTAAGCCACGAAAATAGGCAACGCTAATTTTAGGTTGATCATTCACAAAATAGTGCTCATTAGTTCAAGATCAGTTTCTCTATGCTTAGGCTTAACCCTTCAGTGTATCCTATATTCTACAAAATACCCCCTCTTGCCGCCGCCCGCCCCGGCGCGGCGTGTCCACCGAATTAGTAGGACAAGGTTAATACGACCTTAAAGATAAAATTTTCGAGTGCGCACTCTAGGTTAAATGTCAGTAGATAAAACAATTGGTTAAAGAAGAGAATAGCAGCTAAAAACGTCGGCATACACCGCGTATCCGGGCAGACTTTCGTGCCACTAGGCACACTACCAACTTTCGACGTCATTTTAAACAAATAATCGGCTGCCTGCGATCGATTCACTAGGGAAACTATCCCCACCAACAACGATAATTACAAAATACACACAATAACCACCACTGCACCGGAACGGGCGTCAGTTCCAGGGGGCATTACAACAACAACCCCCCACCCCATAAACAAACAATTCCCAATCACATACCTATATTTATTATGGAGCAAAATCATATTACAACAAATACAAAATTACGTACTCCAAATCAAACTAAGCACTACACATTGGCCACAGTGAAAAATTAATGTAGTAGTAGTAGTAGTAGTATTAAAAGCTACAAAAATTAATGCCACCAAGTGTTGGCAACAACCATCACAAAAATACGAAACAAAAAATAACACGTAAATGACACCACAAAACTGGAATACCAGTGTTCGTGAGAGTGCAGTGGAAGGGACATCCGTAGACTCGGAATCATATCACCGGGCTGCCTCAGCCAGGCCAACCAACAGCGGTCACAGCAACCGCACAACACAGTCCAAAGTTCGTCGGCCCAACCAGTCAAGAGTCGCCGCCCCACGGCAGAGACCGGACACCAGGACACGGGCACAACCAGGCTCCAGGGCGCACCAAACGGGGGGCCCGAGCAAAGCAGACCAGAATCAAAACAGTCTAGCCAAAGGCCACAGAACCAGGCCGACATCCGGGCCACAACAGAACCTAAGCCGGCACGAAGCATGCAAATCGCCAAAGCACCAAAAATCAGTCAAAAGCAACCGGGCCAACCCAAGACAGTTGGTACGTGCGAAAACAAGGCACCTCCTCCAAATTGAACAGGGGCGCACTCCCACGGCACAACCATCAGGGGGGCGGGGGGGGGGTCCAATGACAACAAAAGCAATCTAGAACATACAAAAAACATAGGTAGTATAGAGCAAAGTCAACATACGGCAAGATATACGGAAACAAAAATCAAAATGACACAAAGGCACCGATTTCTAGTCCCAACCATTTCCGTCAAAATAAGATGTAAAACCCGCAACAGAAACAACCGGAACGTATTTGAAAAAATTTTAAAAACTACAAAGAAGCCAGAGGAACCCCAGAAAACAGGGTTGTCCAGACTCCCAGCCGGATTCCATCCCGAGAGCCGGACTGCCCGACCACTGGCGCTCCGAGACAAAAACGAAGAGAAAGCAAAACCCTCGAGATTCAAATAGAAAGATAAACCCGGTCAAAAGTTAATTTTATGCCATGGAGAAAAACTAGCACAAGCCCTCGAAATTTATTCAGAAATGAACCGAAATATCTCTTATGTCAAAGCTCAATCTAACTAAAAATGCAAAAATCCAAAAAAAATGGACGAAGGAAAAAATTATGTCCAAGAAAAGAAACCACGAAAAATATGACTCTTCGATCCAGGCAGATACCCTTTTTCTGTACATTGTACAGTCACAAGATACTTGAAAAAATAAAATATATGCAAAGAATCTGCATAGGTATCCCAACCAAAATGTACCCCAAATATCATTCCAAAGTTTGATTCAAAAAGAAAACTTGTCTGGGCGGAAAATTCTTCAAGCAGAGAGCTTTATAGCTCAAACGGTGTCTCAACATGCCCCATTTAAAATATTTAGGAAAGAATTTCAAATACCATGTAGCAAATAAAACAAAACAACCTGGCTAGGGAGATCCATGATCCGGAACCAAAGTTGCCAACCCACTGGACCAAATGTTGCCAGAACCACCATCTCCTAAACTTCCAGGATGAACATAGGAAATCTAAACAAGAGTGTGCAGCACGTTTAGGTGGGACAGTGCAACTGTGGCAATTGGCAAAAATAACAAAACTTTTATAAAAGGTAAAAGTGAAAATATAAAACTTTAGTAAAACTATTGTGCATGAATTATTACCGCGTTTAAAAGATGTACTTACAATAATAAAAGCATATAGTACTAAAACAAGTTAATACAAAGCAAAAATTGTGCAAATGCACATGTATGTGTTAAAATTCGTATTTCGGGTAAAAATTACCCCTCTTTAGCAACTTTCCCCAGAAACAAAGTGCTAGGAGGAATTAACCCTAAATGGTGCGAGTCATCTGCAGACACATCTCCGCAACAAGTCATTCCAGTGATCGATTTTTCCGGCTGCGGGGACACCAAGGGTTCAGGAGGTACCCTCACTTCGGCCATTGCAGAAGTGGGCTCAGGGACCTCCTCAAACTCAAGGTCCCCCACAGCAAGAGAAGATCGCTCAGGGGTTGTCAGTCCCGGAGCAACCCCCTCTTTAACATTCTGTCCCGGAAGGTTTTGTTCCGGAGCTTGTCGCACGGTAAAATTTTGGAAAACATTTACCCCCTCTTTAAGCGAGGAGGTAGGGGTGACAGAAATTTCGGGAAGTGGTTTGTCGTCCCCCTTGTTTGAAAGAAAAGTCCCAATTTCGTGCGCACGTGCTGGGTAAGCGGGAAGCTGAGAGGTACAAACTAAGTCAATTTTTTGGGGAGGGGTGCCCAGCGATTCATCAACCACAGAAGCTAATTCCTGCCCTTTTGAAACTTTAGGAACCTCCCATAACATCACAGCCGTGGGTTGAACAAAACTCGCTAGCACCCTTACATAATTTTGATTCGGTGAAATAGTGCCTATCGCCCGTGCCGTGAAGGGAGGAGTCAGAGTATTCGGTGAGCTTGCCAGCAAAACTGCGAGTGTTCGATCAAAATTTGGTACTGCTTCAACATAACCAACATGAAGCTGATTTACCATTTGGCTAACCTGGGATACAGACGGGAGAGGACGGGAGGGTTGGTGGACCGAAAACCCTCTATTGGGTTCCCGCAAGACAGAAGCGGGTGCTACAGGCTGCTGATGTGACGTACAAACAGAGTCATCAGGAATTGTAGTATTACCCCCTTGAACTTGAGGTACGGTTTGAATACTTCCCTGCGGCACCGGTGCGGAAATCAGGGCTGGAGGCGGAGCAGGAGCGGCGGCAGGTACAGCCACCCCAGGCGCAGCCCCCACGACCTGATATCCCGGAGCCGGTTGCCACAATTGTGCTATGGGTTGCTGCACATACGTATACACTGGCACAGGGGCACATGGCACCTGTGAAGTTGAGTGGGCACAACAACCCTGCGTAGGTTGAAGTACTGGAGGGGAAGCGGAGGACGCGTCCACCCCCGCCACTTGTTCATACCGACCCCCGTTATTTTTCCAAAAGGTGAGAGCCAACTGGGGGTTTTTGTCCCAGCAACGGTCCGGGTCATGACCCCTCCTCCCACAGAACTGGCACCTGGGTCTGGGGGCCCTCTCCGGTTTCGCTAAATTTTCCAATTTGTTTTCGAAATAATCCTTCAAGGATTGTAGCTCTTTAGCAAAATCAACCTGCGCGGGTCTTATCCCCTCTTTAGACTCGACCTGATAAACGGGGGTTATCGCGTCCATAACCCCTTCAGGTTGACACTTGGCCAACCGCGAATCTAGTTTATCAATAACCCGGCGTAATTCGTCCATAGTGGGTTCTCCTTGCGAAAACATCGCCGCCAGGTTCATGGCATAGCGGTGGTTTACCCCCACGAATACTTGTTGTGCACAGTGCTTGTCCCTCTCCTCCGGAGTAGACCAAATATCCAAGGCCATTGCTTGAAGCTCCGAGATAAACTTACGTACTGTCTCTCCGGGCTTTTGTGTCCGATTAACGAACATAGTATATCGTTCCTGGATGGACTTCTGTGGTTTAGGGAATTGAGAGCGTAAGGACTCCGTAATCTTGTCAAAAGAATCGGTAATATTCGGGCCCACCTTCGAGGCGTACACTTGAGCCTTACCTCCCAACTTATTATACAGAAGCCTGGCCCAGTGATCCTGTGGAATTTGGTGGATGGTCGCCGCCGAGACAAATTGCGGAAGCCAGTCGTCCATATACGTAGTTTCTGGCTCAAACTTGGGGACTTCTCGCAAAATTTCCATATATGTCCGATACAGGGCAGCATTATGCTTAACCACCGAGATATCAGTAGCCTCCATCGTAGCCGGATTGTGATGCCTCGGACGAGCCCCATATGATATCCTATCCGTCCGGGGGGTCGCCGCATATACTTGGTTCTCGTCATCATCCTTTGTTCACGCAGGAGGACTTAAGTGGGACACCGCGAGTCCCGGTCCAGCATTCTGGGGAGATTCCTGGTTTGGACGTAACCCCGGAGGGGGGTCAGGACGGGGTCCGGCCGGAAATGGTGCAAGAACAGCTCCGGCCGTGTTGGGCACACAAGCAGAAGCGTTCACTGCCGCACCCCGACCGGATCTAGTACCCATAGGACACGCGGGGGCCTGCACTGCACACTGAGAGGTACCTGTCAATTGTCCCGGGACGAGGTGGGGGCCTCCCGAAATCTGTACTGGAGTTTGAGCTGTAATCGGAACCATATAATATTGGCAGTTACCGGGCTGTGGGGTACCCTAGACCATTTGCTGCGCTTGAGGGGCCGCAATCTGAGGCACCTGCGCAGAAGCCAGCTGATGGGAAGCAGGTCACGAATTTTTCGATACGTACCCTGCGGGTACTGTTCACACGGAGGTACCCACTCAAAACCCTCTTCTTGGCCCCAATTTCCTAAAAGTTGCCCGCCAGGAGGTCGAACTGCATTTTGAGGTCCTATAACTTGACCATCTGCCAAAGTTTGAGAAATTGAGGAGTTTTGCGCAGGTTGGGAGGAGAACAAGGTTTGTTCAGGGGCAGCTTGCACCGGCTCAAAACCTTGACCCGGGGAGGTCTGACCGTCCACTAACTGAGTCAGGTCCCCTACAGGGGTGTCTCTATCTTCCCCCAAGGGTCCCCCCACGTGGTCATTGCGATTTTGAATTTTGCCAACTGTAATTTATTGTTGGTGATATATATCTAACAATCGTCGGGGGGCTAACCCGCGATTTTTACACAATCTCTCTAAAAAATCCTGCATCAAATTATACAGGTCGCCCTCCCCCTTTTCAGCCGCCATCTCCAAATAAGGATCGATATCAATGACTTTTGACGAGGGGGGACTCCGCCGGGGGATGCTTCCAACATCTTGATTGTCCCCCCGACCCGATTCCGACAAGGGGGCGTCAGACCTCCCCAGCAGGGACTTCACGGTAATTTCTGATTGGTTGCTGGACGGAAAAGCACCCGGGCTCACCCCCCCCCCCAGGCCCAGGAGTGACTGACAAGGGGGGCATACCCCTCCCGGAACAAATTCCAACCTCCCCACTTTCTTGTCTCGGAGGGCCATAACGCCCCGACAGAATATTACCAAAATCTGAAACAGACTCTGTAGGAGGAGGGGGAACATAAAATGTTGACAAATTAACCCCGCCCCTCCAATTTTCGTCCTGTTGTGGGGTGCAGGAATCACTCAAAACCCGGACAGAAGCCCCCCTAAGCGAACGCTGAAAAGTTAACAAACTAGACGAAACGGAGGGTAACCCCCCATTCTGCTGGAATGGAATTCTGCGGCATGGAATCTGAATGGGGAGGGGGCCGGGGGCGGTTCCCCCCATGTTGCGCCGTCACTCCGGGGTTGGGGTGGGGATTTGGGGGCCCCCCAAAATTTTCTCCCCCCGAAGTGTCACCCGCCGCACGGTACATTTCTGCCATTTTCTGAAGTCACCAAATTTTCTTTCTTTCTTTCTTTTCTCTCCTGATATTGAAATTAAATTTACATTCAATTCAAAAATATTGAAACTTTGTAACAGTAACTTAAAACCAGAGTTGGAAATCGGGTTCACGGGCCGGGTTCGGGTCTAAATCTTGCTAGAATCCGGGTGAATAAAAATGTTTGAAATTGAAGAAATGTTCCAAAACTGACATTACTGCGTCAAAAATGAAAATTTAGCAAGGATTCAGCTACTACATATTGTCGGGTATAAAACCCTGGTGCTAGAATCACGAACTGACAGACCGTTGAATTGCAAGTTCTCGTCGAAGGTGTGCGATGTCCGGTTAGCAAGTAAAGTTAAATTGTGTGAAATGTCTAGTTAGGCTAGCATTAGGGCTCGCTCAGTAAAATAAAGAAGATCCTATACAAATGCAGATATTTATTTTGCTTATGATATAAAAAGTAACAGCAACCAGCTCAAGGAAATGGACGTCACTCACAGAATAGAATCAACGCTAACACACAAATAAAAATGGCAGAAATGAGCCTGAAATACGACTGACCTACCCTCTTCAGGGAGCGACCCCAACTGATTGTGTTCCACCATTTTGAACTAGTTTACATGTATGAGTCATACTTAAGCCACGAAAATAGGCAACGCTAATTTTAGGTTGATCATTCACAAAATAGTGCTCATTAGTTCAAGATCAGTTTCTCTATGCTTAGGCTTAACCCTTCAGTGTATCCTATATTCTACAATATGGTTGTTGTATGTTGTAACATTGAAAACTTCCAAATACTTTTGTATTATGACCATTGCTCAAGCATTGTTGTGTACGACTGCTATCCGAATATCGGACCTGGACGGGTGCGGTGTATGACAGTCCGGTAAGGGTCCGTCCCGGTCCGAAAATTTGGACCCGGAGCCAACTCTGCTGACAACTCAGAGCACTGTTATAACTTTTTACTACATAATAATTTCACAGTTAAAATTTCACTGTAACGCATTGAATGTTCAACTGTTTTTTATTAAACAAAATCGTGCTAAGTTACAGTTTAGTTTTAGCTTTAAGCTTCTTAGTGTTTTTAGTTATTAATTTAGCTTTAAATTTAAAAAAATTTTCTCAGCACTTTTAATAGGTCCAGTTACAGTCGCATTCTGTTGCAATTAAAGGCAACTATGTAAGAACCTGATTGCTTAAATTCGTTTTGTTTATATTAAATATTTGGGTTTCCAATTGACTTTAATTGCGTCATTACTTGTCAACTATCAGAATACTGTTCGAATTCCCAAAACGGCAGTTTTGTAATTTCAATATTTTGTACTATATCTTGGTATTTAGAGAATCTGATGGGGTCCCCCAAACTATTGACCTTTACGTCCGACCTTTCTACTTCTCTTGAATACAGACCTAAATCAGCAGCTCGGCGAGGCTCACTCTTTGTGAAGAAATCAGGTACAAATTTTAAGTAGTAAGCTGCAATACCTAGGAATGATCGGAGAGTCTGGATATTGGTTGGCGCTGGTGCTTCAAGAACTGCTTTCAGGTTCTTCGCATTTGGTTTTATGCCATCAGCAGCTAATGTGTGGCCCAGTGCTTCAATCTCCGTGACTTCCAAAACCATTTTATCTAATTCCAATCTTACATCTTTGGCTTCCAATCTCTCAATTCAATTCCACACAACCAACAGTATTAATTTGCCATATTAGTTGACCCCAATTTAGCTGCCGTTCTGTCTCCACTTGACCTTGGACGGTTCACAGAAGGTTTCAAATTTTCAAACTTTGACCCCGAATATCTCTGTCATCGTTTGGTTTCGAACTTTCATATTTTGTCTTGTTTTTGAAAACATGTTCCTATACAAAATACAAGATATGTACCTATATTGTGTGCGACAATGAGCGAAATCCGTGACTATTGATTTTGACCCAAAGCGACCCCCCCTCCTTTGAGGTGGTGGCATCCTTTTGTGCAGTGCTTTTCTGGTGATTTGTTGAAACGCTATAACTTTCGCAATTTTGGGTGTTGGAAAGAGTTTGATACATCGTTTTAAAGCTTATTATCTGTAAATTCACATGAGCCTACGAAACTTGGAAAATTAGCAAAAACTAGCAGAAATTTGCAGACGTACTGACATCTAACAGGATGAATATAGACCAAACATTTTTGAACATGGATTTCTCAAAACTGAAGAATCGGCCAATTTTTTTCTTGTGCTATCATACAGAGGACATATGGGCCGAGGGACGCTTTTTGGATTTTCTCAACAAGCCTCAATACTCCGGAAAATCCGGCAAATGTGCGGCGACACGAAATTTCGCAACTTTGTATTCAGTTTTCTCGCAACTGATAGTTGTTTTAGCTCAAACCAAGAAAAACGTCCCTCCGCAATAGTGCGAATTTCGATTCTGCCAAAAATCTCCAGAATCCGTCGAGTAGTTTTTGAGAAATCGATGTTTGCAACAAAATAATCGCAGTTTTGCCAAAATGGTTTTTCGGCCAAATCTCTAGCTTACAGCAATAAAGTCCGGCTAATAGGCATTCATAAAATGTGCATTTAGACGCTGTATCGATTGAGTATAAATAAGCCAACTTTGTCCTTAACATGTGGCAGTAATTTTGAAAAAACTGATTTTCTCAAAAATGGTCATTTTTTGACCCTCAAAACAGTTTTTTGCTTATACCAAGAGTACATAATAACTAAGAGTGTGACAAGCGTCACACTCTTAGTTATCAAGCAGAAAACATCATCTGCACAATAACGGCCTATCCCCCCACAACTGAGTACCTGGTGACCCCCCCACAACTGAGTACCAGGTACACAATTGTGCACGAGCACTCGCTTGTGACTCCCCCCCCCACAACTGAGTACCAGGTACACAATTGTGCACGAGCACTCGCTTGTATGTTTACATGTTGAAGCCAAAAAGTGGCCAGCTGCTGATAGAATGTTTTTGGCTTCAACATGTAAACATACAAGCGAGTGCTCGTGCACAATTGTGTACCTGGTACTCAGTTGTGGGGGGGTCACAAGCGAGTGCTCGTGCACAATTGTGTACCTGGTACTCAGTTGTGGGGGGGGGGTCACCAGGTACTCAGTTGTGGGGGGGGGTAGGCCGTTATTGTGCAGATGATGTTTTCTGCTTGATAACTAAGAGTGTGACGTTTGTCACACTCTTAGTTATTATGTACTCTTGCTTATACTGACTTATCCACTGGAGATAGCTCATATGTTGTAAAAGCAAAAATGTTCATTTTTGAGTCCCCTTTCCAGCCATAACAACCAATCCCGTGTCTTGACTACCTACTGGGAGCCTAAGGCCAAAAACCAAAACTTTCTTATCTTTTGTCGTAAAAATACGGGACTGGTCCCAGAATGTTAAAGAGCACGGAAATAGGTTCTTTCGTAAGTTTTAGCCATTTACGTAAAGGATTAAAGCAGTATGAGTCAAAAATACCCGAAAGGAAACCAGCACCTTAAGCACATAAACGTAGAGCGAGCGAGCGTACCCACGTTTTGACTAGGTACTGATTTGAGGGGGTCACTAGGGCCGAATTTGCGGAGGGGGGGGGGAGGAGGGCGGTGGGCCGTTAGCGAGCAGAGCACAATTTTTGCTCTGACACTATAGAGTGTGCCTAAGTGGCACACTCTTATATTATCTACTCTTGCTACAAGTAAACTACAAAAAATTAATAAGTTCTTTAAACCTATTATACTTCTTATACACTTTACCGTAAACTTATCGAGATTACCTTGATGTATCCCCCTTTGTACAGGTAAAAGCTGACCAGGGGGCTGTTTCATAAAACATTTTTTCACTTGACTCGACTACTAGCATAGTCTAGCAGTCGAGTCAAGTCGCGAAACTGTTTCATAAAACTTTCATGATCAAGTCAGTGCTCGCACTTGACTTGCGAGTTTATTAGACTATCAAGTGCGAGTGGTTATAATTGGCTTCCGCTAGTACCTGTTTCATAAACCTGCGACAGCTTCAGGCGAACACGCAACTAGAAGCAGTCTAGTTATCTAGTGAATTTTACCTAGAGAACTCTCAGAATAATTGTGGTAATTCTTACTCAGTTAACATTTTTAGGGAGAAACTTTTACAGCGTGAAGCAATGTCTTTTATTAATGCTGTCGTCAAATTTCAAGTTATTTACTCCAAGGATGAAAAAGATACAAATTTTTAAAGAATTACTCTTCCATTCAACAAATCTGGATTTAGCAGTCTTGCAGCTCGCACTAGCAGTGCTAGTGCCACTAGTACCAACGGGATATTACCTAACTTTTGTCGAGTCGCTCAAAATTTTTATGAAACACTTCCACACGCAACTCGGACTAGACTTGCGAGTACTAGCATGCTGGTACTCGCATGCGAGTAAATTTTTTATGAAACTGCCCCCAGTTTACAGCTGTGACTTTAAACGGTGCCGTAACGCAACATAATCTTTGTACCAACGTGATTACTTACTTTTGCTTGAAATATGAAGTCGGCTAGACTAGACTTTTATTTTATTTTTTATTTTATTTTATTGGATGTTATTTGTTGGTAAATGAGGGAATCCGAGTTTTGACTAATAAACGCAGGTAGAAGAGTGAAGTTGAATTTTGACAAGGTGTAGGTCAGAGATGAAGCCGGGTCATTATTCACTGAAATTTTGGAAATTTTTGGAAATTCAGATTTAAGCTTGGAAAGATTATTATGATATAAAGATGGATTCTTAACTCAAAGTGGTGAATTATGGTTTAAAGAGTTCAGTTTGACCTTGAATTGGCCTTCTCTATTGTTAAGCGAGTCCAACCGAACTCAGTAGGGAGCCATTTAACGCTGTAAGAAAAGTCATTGAGGAATAAATTTTGTTGGGTTCCCAGTCCCCACGAAAGGCACAGAAGCCGTATAGATTAATTGCTAGTTCTTGAGTAATTACTGAAGTTTTCAGGTGGTAAAAGCTGATAAGAATTCTAAAAATATGCATTAACAGCAAAACACTTGCTCCAATCAAAATACCGGGTCAAGTCCAGGTCAGAGCTCCTGACCCGGTGACCCGGTCCATATAGTGACCCGAACTGACCCGGTGACCCGGTGCCTCGGTGATCCGGTCTCATCTCTGGTGTGGGTGAAACAGTGATAGGGCAATAAAACTGAAATTAGCGAGAACTTCAGTATAGACTGGAAGTGTGAAATGCAAACATGCAATGATGGAGCAAACACTGAGTTGCAGCAAGAAAAGAGTAATTAATTAGTTGAATAAACTTATTATTTCAATTGTTCTTATGGTACCTGGATGACATTAAGGCTCAGTTGCCTTTTGCTGTGACTACGATTTGTTTCGTTAGTTGTACTTTAATCTTTGCTGAACAACTGTTAGTTGTCATTCTATCGAAGCAATAGCCTCGTGTGGTCAAGTTATGCTTAAGTTTCTGCTGAATCTGTCTACAGTTCCGAAACTTGTATAAACAGATAGATATGTCCCAAAACTGACTAAACTTAAGTAATTATTTTAAAGTTAAGATTAATGCGCAAAGACTAATAACTGAAGCCTAATAACTCAGAGAGGTACAGACGCAACCTCCAGGCTCAGCTTTTTGCAAGAGTAATGGGTATAGTTTCTTAGATTATACAGTGCCCCTTTACCAGCCAACTTGTTTCTCCATTTCAACAAATTGTTGATTGTACAAGTGCCGGATGTCTGCAAATTTCATTGACTTTTCCAAATATGATGGAATTTTTTGGATTTTCTGGAAATTCATTTGTCGTCACAGCAAATCCCCTACTGAGCTTATTTAGGTTTCATTTTGATAGAGTCATGAAACTCAAGTTCTTTGAGAGCAGACGAAATTAGGAATGATAACAAAGAGTCATCAAACAAAATCATCTTGCACATAGATACGGTTTCTTTCGTCTATTATCTTCGTGTTATTTTGTATTGTCTTTCCTTGAAGTAATTGCAGTCCTGGAAAAACCACTTTCAGTAAAGCCTTGTGTTTCAATAAATGCGCCATAGCTGGATATTGTGAAAAGCCCTAGGTATTAAAATCGAGATTTAACGATGTAGTAAACGGTTTAAAGAATTAATGTTTACTCTAGAATACTCTTTCGTGAAAACCACCATTGTTACAATGAAATTACGTATGTACCTTGATTATAGTTTCCAAAAATTGGACTGGCAGTTTTGGCCCACCTTGATTACGAATATTGAAGCTTTTAACCAGTACCCAAAGACAGATAAATGTAGCTTTAGGCTTTTGTTTTGATCCAACCAAATTAAGTGAAGATCTTCTCAAACAAAGAATATATTCTGATGACAGAAAATAAAATCGAAAATATGAAAAAACATGCAAACATAAACTAAGTTTATAGATTAAGAAAATGGCAAAGATTCTTCCCGCTCTGTAATGGCAATAAGAATATCTTTTCATGGTTTCCATGAATTATTCTGAAATTAACAGAAAGAATAGCAGCACAAACGTGGACGAAAAGTCACACAAAATAAACATTTAATGTTTTAACGGTTTTCGTGAATTCTGAAAAAATAAGCAAAACAAACCCGTGATGAATACTAAATAAAAAGTGAGTCATGAAAACAATGAACACAACGAACAGGTGCTTATTTGGATCATATCAAGGAAGTTCCCCCAAAACAAAATTGGTAAACTTCAACAGCATATTGCTGGCGACTGACACGACCTTAGAGCTTAAGCAGCTCATCGTTGGAAATCTAACGTCGTGCTCTTTACAGATTAAGCTATTTCCCTGCAGCTTATCGCTATAAAATTTTATAAACCTTTGTAGGTGTTAGCTACAGCAAAATGGCTTACACCGCTGGAAAGAGCTCGCCTTCTGCTTCCAACGATGTGCGGCTTAAGCTCTTAGGTTGTGTCAGTCGTCAGCAGTATGCTGTTAAAGTTGACCAATTTTGCTTTCGGCTGACTTCCTTGATATGATCCCAATTTATTTATTGTCATTCTAACAAAAATGCCATTTCTCAGAAAGGGAACATTTGTGCAATCTAAGTGCGAGCAAGCTATGACGCTGGAGAAACGCGAAAACAGTACCTGTTCCTCTCCTTTTCTTACTTTCAATAAAATTACGTAACAGAATAGCTAACATCCAGCTAAAATTTGGAAAATGGTTCAAAGTCTTAGTGGGAGTAGAAGTGGGGGGGGGGGGGGGGGGGGGGGGGGGGGGGGGGGGGGGGGGGGGGGGGGGGGGGGGGGGGGGGGGGGGGGGGGGGGGGGGGGGGGGGGGGGGGGGGGGGGAGGGGGGGGCGGGAACGGCGGGGGGGAGGGGGAGGGGGGGGGGGGGGGGGGGGGGAGGGGGGGGGGGGGGGGGGGGGAGGGGGGGGGGGGGGGGGGGGGGGGGGGGAGGGGGGGGGGGGGGGGGGGGGGGGGGGGGGGGGGGGGGGGGGGGGGGGGGGGGGGGGGGGGGGGGGGGGGGGGGGGGGGGGGGGGGGGGGGGGGGGGGGGGGGGAGCGGGGGGGGGGTGGGTGGGGCGCGAGGGGGGGGGGAGGGGGGGGGGGGGGGGGGGGGGGTTGGGGGGGGGGGGGGGGAGGGGGGGGGGGGGGGGGGGGGGGGGGGGGGGGGGGGGGGGGAGGGGGGGGGGGGGGGGGGGGGGGGGGGGGGGGGGGGGGGGGGGGGGGGGGGGAGATAGAAAATCTGTCGAAAACGTTCCTGATAAGTATCGACGGCGTTAGCTGTTCAACTTTATGATTTGTGAATCATGCAAATCAGGTTTACTCTAACCCCAGGGTTTCCAAAGATAATTTTGCGATTTATGCAAACTGAAAGCAATTCTTGTAGACTGACCCCATGGTGTCCAAAGAGGCATAATTTTGAACTTTTCAGTTCGAAAAGTGTAGGTTTTCTCCAGTTCTCCACCCTTTGAATAATTAACTTAACTAATCAAGTTAGCCTTAACCATCCAAGTTCGTTTGTAAATTTTCGTCAGTTAGTTTGGTGTTTCCCAGGATTAGCTGAGCAATTCGTAAACTACAAAGGGCAAATTATATATATATATATATATATATATATATATATATATATATATATATATATATATATATATATATATATATATATATATATATATATATATATATATATATATATATATTTACGAATTCCTGAGAACTGTATAGAATTAGTACCGCAAAACTACTTCTACTGCAGCCAGTTACGTACGTACGTAGTCTAGGCTAGCATGAATCAACACAGTTTATTTGAACAAAGACAGACAACTAATATTTTATCTACAGGAAATAAAATTAAAAACCTGTTTCACAAATAAAACGATAAAAATGTACAAAAAACATGATAACAAGAAGCTGCTGTCATGCAAACAATTATGCAACAATCTTACAATGACGCAAGCAGTCTCAAATTGCTGCAGCTCTAAGAATTTCTGCAAATTTCTGATACCCACGGTTAGCGAATTCATCAGAATGTTGTTGAAATGATTTGGCTCAGGGTTCGATCTCATAAACACGTACATCTTTTACACTTTGACTTAAATCTGCTGAAAATCCCACCTAATATCAGGATATTATGATGATTATGGTAATCATTGCCTCAGAACTTTGGTTCTACTTTTTCGGCTTTTTGGCAGTGTATCCCGTTTCATAGTTTATTTGTTTACAGGGACCGGTCCCTGAAATTGTCAGCTTCAAAGTTAAAGTTTTTTGAAATTCGGTGTCCCAGTTATTTTTTATTCTGCTTGCAACAGTCTGGAAATGCGATTCTTGCTTACATCAGGCAATAGCAACATTGAAAGTGTTTTAGAATGAGGGAGAAGGAATATTTTCAAATGGATTTATAAGAAGAGTAGAGTAAACTCGCTCCTTTCAAAAGGATTGAAAAATAATGCCTTTTCAAATCATATAACATTAGATTAAATGTAATCAACTTTATAGTTTAAGTTCTTGAAAAGACCATTGGAATGGTAACCGTAAAACAGAATCCACTTAAAAATATAAGAAACAAAAGAGTAGCTAGCTAACCACATTTTCCCGAAAACGTAAAACCCTACGAAACTTGTAAACCGAGTTAGTTAATAGAGAACTATTTTCTAAATGTTACCGTTTAAAATACGTTAGGCAAGCTAGCTGCTCACATTAAACGATATAACAGAGCAGATAACATGGTATACTACAAAACCGGGTCTGAACAAGTCAAAAAGCAATTCAGCAACTTGAATTATTTTTAATATTAAAAATATTTTAATAAAAATTATTAAAAATTAATTAGTTTTTGATAAAATGTATTAAACTCTGAATTGAAATAAAAGCAGTGAAATTGCCATTTGACCAACTGCGCTTCTCAGACTGGTTAACATGGAATGCAACACAGCCAAATACTGATTGTGATACAGAAATGACAACAAAAACATTTAAAATTTTGCGAAATTGTTCAGGTTCAGTGTTAAAATTGGGAAATAAAATATTTTTTAAAACCTAAACAGTTGATTTCATTAATGTTAGAATGTTAGAGGTGCATCCAATCACTGAACTACGTGCAAGTTAAAAGTTGATTGGTACAGTTTCAATTCTGAACTGTTTGGAATTATTACATTAAAAAGCAGCAAGCAAAGGATACTGTTTCGAAGTCGTATTTAGGCTTACGACATGGTACTGATTAAAGGGTTGGGAATGGGTTGAATAGTCCCCGGTGAAATTAAATTTTGAATTTAAATTTTTAAGAAATTTAAAAAAATTAAACGCTTTTTATTTTCAAATACAAATTCAAAAGAAATGGTCAGTATAAAGTAAGTGTGATCCAAGTCGCAGGCCTAAATATGAATCGAATGGGCTCAGATTTTCTCCATCAAAACAACTGAAGCTTTGGCTACAGCCTAGCTTCAACTGTTTTGTTGGGTCAAATCAAAACTGGGCTTTTAGTCTCTGCAGGCATGCAGGGCTAGACTACAGATAAGTAGAGCAAAAATTGGTCCCATTCGGAAGGCAAGCCCGGACGGCGGTGGACCCTGGGCCGCGCTCCTACCTCGGGCAATGTCCATTTCTTCGTTACTCTGCCAGCAGTCTTCGCAGGCATCCTCCAGGCTGCGTTTGGACTTCAGCGAATATTTCATCGCTATCTGTAGCGAAAAGCAATAAAAAGAATGTACAGACTAAAACTTTTTTATATACGAAGAGTTTCAATTTTCAAATCAACCAGTTGTGCAAGAGGTTTTTGACAATCTCAATAAGTGCAGTATCAGCTAAAGGATCAGTTACGTATTTGGTGTTCCGTTCAAATGACCTAGTGATTACCGTATTTTCTGGTTCATAGTAGTCAATGACTTTGATGTTAGAGTCTTTCTGTTCCGCCACTTGGAATATTCGCTGACCAGTAACGTTGAAACAAACTGGGAAAACACCAATCTAAACAGAAAAAAGTGAATTTTACATCTTTAATCATGGTGTCTAGAAAGATTGCTGAGCATAAGGGCCCTTTTCGCGCAGCGAGTTAAAAGGATTTAGGAGAGTTTAGTGCAGCTCAGTCCTTTTCGCGAACTGAGTTACGAAGAGCTAAACTGTTCATCTTAATTCGGTCAGATGAGTGATTAAAGGAGAAGGTGGAGGGTTCAACGAGTTAAAACTTTTAAACTCTACCTCTATCACTCGTGCGCGAAAATGCCAGCCATGCAATTCAGAAAGATTTGCCGTACAGCTGACTGATGAGCATGTGACGTAAAGACACTGACATCTGAGGCCGATGTTGTCAAGGTCTAACCCTGAGCTTGCGTTGTTAACAAAAGAATTTAACCGGGTTAGCCACTTAACCCTGGTTTAGAATTGGGAGAACAGTTATATACCCGAAGAATATTTGAGAGGCAAGGCAAGCTATAGGCCAGGGTATATATTTCCAAAAAATTTAATATCATCAACAAGATTCCTGATAACATTTTGTGATTGAAAACTTGTTTGAGAATTAATTCAATCCACCTAGGTATAATGCACTTTGAGACTTACAGAATTGAAATAAATAGCAGCCTGCGTGTCTCCCTTGTTTGATTCCACCCGCTGGAGATCCTGAACGACTGTGGGAAGGGTGTTCAGTTGGTCCCGATCCACCACAAATCCGGACGGCGTTTCGATCTCAATCAACGCCATGTTGCTCCGACCCTTACGATTGTACCTAAAATCGGTCATCATCAGTGTAAGTACATAATACATAAGAGTATGACAAGCGTCAGTGCATCCTACCAATTGCTAGAAGTGGTCTACACAGTGTAGTACATAATACATAAGAGTATGACAAGCGTCAGTAATTGCTAGAAGTGGTCTACAGTTTTCGCCTTCACATGGACAGAGACATACTTGCAGCACATATTGACGAGAACTTCATTATCACTGGGCTGATCAATGGAGTTGTCGCAGTCGAAGGGCTTGCTGTCCTCCAGGTCAGGGATGTTGTAGTACCAGGAGCACTGGGCGAAGGCAACGCCTGTCCCTCGGGCCTTGATCTCGACAGGCTCCGTGACGCCGTTAAGCTGCAAAACAGGAGACAAAATGGCTGAAACTGTTCAGTGAAATACTGCGAAAAGGCAATTTCAAAAGAAAACTATCATGGTAAATTTCACTTGACAATCATCATGCGGAAGGAACTCTCTTTATGTGAATCTCTGACAATTAAGCCAGCTGAAATGAACTGGAACAACTAGTTCAATCAAGCTTTCATGGTGACTTGGCATTCACAACTAAAACATAAACCACGGGATCTCGTCCAACCAATGGTAGATGGCCCCAAATATCCATCACTTCACCACATGTACCTTCATTTTCTGTAGTATTATCGAGTTTTCCGCATTGACTTGGGCGTCCAACGTTTGATCACCCTGAGTTACATCGATCGTCATATCAGAATTACCAGTATAGGCTGCCTCGGCGAACCCGCCCAGGGCAGTGATACCGATAACAGTATCCTAAAACAAACAACAAAAGCTAGCATCAGCATTTCAGCAATTTCAGCTTTCACTTATTTTTCCGTAAACTTTGTTTCCTTTTTCTTAGGAAAGAAAACCCTTAGCAATTTTTCTTTCGTTTCAGCTTTCTTGCCAGCAATCTTTGTAAGTTTTATGTTAAAATATTAAATTGTCGGAATTTTAATTTTTATTTATGTAAGAATTTTTTATTGAAGTATTTAATTGAATTTTAATTTAAGTTTTTTGTTAATTGCCAGAAATTCTTTCTTTAACTTTCATTTTCATTATACTCAAATTCAACTTATGCTGTCGGCATGAGGAAAAGAAAAGAAGTGAAACAAGAAAATGAAATTGCACATTACTACCTATACTAAAACTGGAATATTTCATATAATTAATTCCAGATCATTCCTTTCCTGATTTCCACTCACTTGAGTGCTGCCGAAGCCTCCTTCGGAATTTCGCTGACTGGACAGCCATCTGACCAGTGGAAGGGCCTCTGAGATCTGACCTCGCTCCACGTAGGTCAGGAGGGCATAGGAGGTCATTTCGACATCCACGGGCCTGGGTCCGTCGTACCACCAAGGCTTGTCCTCCTTATTCTCTTCTCCGGTCTTGGCTTCCCAGTGCTTCATGCCGTCTGAAAGCAGTAGATTAATTAACGTAGCATTAATTAATTAGATTAATTAGATTAATTAATTAATTAAATTAAAATTAACGAATTGGATCAAAATTAACACCGAAAGCACTGAAAGCGTAATGGGAATAAGGGACGTAAAACTGGGGCACCGTAACCAAACCCAAGAGTGCCAAACCGGTATTAATCCTGATATTTCAACCATTTTTTCAGAACGATCAAACCAATCATGTACCACGAATTATCACAATGATCTGGGTTCGAATTCAAACTTAAGCTTGGTTCGATTGCATCTCAGCGGCTCAGCAGGTAGAGTATCGTTCTAGGCAACCGTAGGTATCAGGTACGATGTTGTACGGAAGGAATTGTTGAAAACTGTCGAAATAAAAGAAATTTGCGGGAAAACAAAACTGTGCCTGATCCGATTCTATTACTTTTCGTTTTCTGATGCGACATACCCTTGAAAATAGCATGTCTTTCCAGTTCCTGAAGGGCCTGCTCCTTTTTAGGACTATCTGCCAGCTGCAGTGCATAGGATGTGACGGCCAGTGCATAGGGATCGTCTGAGATAGAGCTAAGTGATTGTTCCAAATAGTTGATCGCTTCCTGGCTCGGTTTCTAGACAACATAACAGTGATACACAACAAATATAACAGCACATAAAGGTTATCAGGGATGCAAGCAATGTTCATTCCCAGGGGCAGTTTTACCTACAGCAAATGCAAAACAATCAAACGACAACTTTGGCTCTGTTCAAGGATTCGAGACGTCCGTTGAAAGAGTTAACCTTTGTTTGTTTGTTTGTTTGTTTGCTTGGTTGAAAAGTCGTCTGGGTTTTGTCCTTATCATGACACAACATTGATAAAAACAGCTTGTAGATTTGAATGGTAAAGTATCGGGTTTGACAGGTACAACTGAAGACGAAATTTATGGTTTTGTTTTCTTCCAGGTAGCATCAAAAGAATACAAAGGTGAGCCTAGATTGTCTTACTTCGTTTTCCAAGAGAGCCAAGAGGACGTAGGCGGTGAGCGGTACTCCACCTTGACCGGCGCCTCCCTAAAACACAAAAACCTTACAAATAAAATAGAAGCAAAGTGCAGGAAAGCGGTCTGAAAACCGGCAAGGAAATGAGTATGCTATTTTGACGTTCCAGACGTTGTGATGACAAACCTGCGTAAAGAAAAAAATTGGCAAAATAGTTAAAATCTGTTGTAAATGTGTGCATTAACAATTAAGATAGCGTGACGCTGAGAAATTCTTTAAGAGCAAACACTGCCAGGTTAGTGTGATGGCGAGTGCACAACAGGCCTACGCAGGAGGCGAAATTTTGAGAAGGCGGCCCTGGCTGGCCCGCCGGAAATCCGAATGTTCCGATTTTTTGTACCAGGAAAACCGAAAAAACCCGGATTCTATAAGGCTGCCAACCCCAACCACCACCCCCCAAGCGGTATGATGCATGCACAATTCCCCCCCCCCCCCCCCGTCAGAATCCGTTCAGACAATTTCTATTTCTCTTGCTTTATTTTGTTTAATCTTGTATTTTAACTTTCTATGACCAGCTTTTTTTTCAAGTCTAGTCACCTGCATGGCTTTGTGATGAATTTCGCCTCTCTCCTCAAATTCGCCATTTTCCTTCTGCTGAGACATGAGGAAATTCAGGGAATGTTCCAGAATTTTGTCATCGATGAAAATGTAGGGCTTGGCCTGTCGGAAGGATCGAACCACGAAGGCGGTGAGCCAGGTGGACCCGTGGGGGTCGCTGTTACCGAAGGCGCTGAAGCTGTCGTCTTCCCGCTTGTACTGGAGTTCTCGCTGATAGCCTGAAAATTAAGACGAGCTGATTGGTAGTGGTTGATTGATTGATTGATTGAAAGTCACTGTAAAGCATAAATCGTGTAAACAGAACGAGATTTATCTCAAAATTTCCGGAAAATTCCAGTGTGACAAACGGGTAACTCTGATTTAAATTTTGGATTCATTTGTTTGACATTTATATATGCCTAAAACTTGTGAGATTAGAACTTGAAATTTATATATCACTAGAATTGTGAGCCAAAGTTCAAAAATAATAATAGTAGCAAACAAATTCACAACCAATATAAGCCACTCAAAAGTGAATTTCTAATATTTGTTAGACCTTAATTTAGTACTTTTAATTAATACGTTAACCTGGTTTGCATATTTCGGCGAGTTTTAAACAAAGGTTATTACCAGCTTCCATGAATGTGTTGGTTTTGGTTGCCAGTTGGTCCGACAGTCGGTTTGTAGCGGTCAAATATTTCCGAACCACAATATTTGGCACAAAGCCAAGCATGTTCTGTTCACCACAGCCGTAGGGCATCCGAACCAGGCCTTCGATGTTGTTCAGTACTGGACCCATGATATCGCCTGAAATCAAAACAACAAAAGCTAATTTACGTACGTATCTGGTGGATGGTAAATTTCTGTACAAATTGCCAGAAGCCTGCGCGTTTCTGCATCTCTTTGTGTTTCGGAGGTTTGAGGAAAATATTGCTAATTAAATTGTGACCTTTCTCGCTAAATGCTACACAGAAAGTATTTCTGCACAGAGTACATACTGTAGTCTTCCTGCTTATATATGCATAAATTTGCATGCTAATTATTGTGACGTTGGTCTCTGAGTCTTGTACAGAAATTACTAAAGGTGCATGAAGATTTGTGTTTGGTCTGGCCTAAGCAGGAGGAGCATTCCTCACGAAAATTTGTGTTTAGTCTACGGAATTCGTGCAACATTCCAAGTAATCTAATTTGCATAATTACTGTGATTAGGTGTTTGTACCTATGACGGAAAACTCGGCTCTTTCCGATCCTTCGATCACATTCAGTCCTTCCGGTGGTTTCATTTCCACAGATCGAGTGAAGACTTCACCGCCTTCCTGTTCCGACATATCGATTATGATCGGCTCGTTGAAGAATAGCTTCAACCCTTCTGCCTAAAATGCATCCAGCTGGCTAATATAAATAAACATAAATAAACTGGCTAAAGAATAATAAATATAAATAAAAATAAATATATAAATATAAAAAACAGAAATAAAAGAAATATAAATTTACAGAAGAAATCACTGGTACAAATAAAAGTCACGATATTTGGGTGCTTGCCAGTTTCGTTTAGGTCTAAAGTTTCACTGGCGACCAATCTACGTTTAAGGAATTAGAGCAAAGCCTAAGCTGAGTGGTACAGGCCGCCCAACTCTGATCTGATAGTTGACGGTTAGAGTCTCACTAGCTACAAGGCTATCTCAGCTCCCTCTAACCAAAGGATAATTCCTATATCGGTTCACTGTGAGCTCTAGCCTACCCAGCCATCCATCCATAATCAGTCGGTTAATGGGTACCACTTATGGGAGAAGATAACAAACAGGAGACCGTGACAGGGCATCAGCCTTGAGCAGCTGGTCCCTCCCCCATGGTTGCAATCATCATTCGAGGTGGGACCCCATGGCTCAAGGGCTGTGTATCCAGGAATGAGTGCCGACACCCAAGACCCTTAGACTATAACGAAGGCTGTTAACTTTGCTGTTTTCTCCAAAACCTTCCATAAATATTTTTCATGAAATTGGACTGGGAACTGACCTCAACTCGCAGTGGCTTTTCGATAGCATCTGTGGCGGTCTGACCAAAAGCCTTCACAACAATTTTGGCCGTTCCAACCACGTTCGGAATGATGGGAAAGTTGACCAAAGCATTGCCTTTACTCTTCACCTGAAGCAACAGAAATTAAATAAGTTAAATTAAATTATTAAATTAAATTAAATTAAATTAAATTAGTAGATAAGAATGACTTGAAACCAGTTTCTCAGTCCGTGATCCGATATTTTAGGCGAACGGTATATATCTATACTGGACCACTTTTTCGTATCAAGAGCCACAGTTGTCTGAGGAGATGACTAGGTAGGTAGAAAATAAGACTCCGCTAACCGATAACTTGCATTGGTTTTAATTTGAAAAATCCAAATTCAAGATTATTTTGCCCCTTCTCCGTTAAACCTAAAACGTTAACGTATGACCTTAACGTTTGACCAACTTTTTCTGAACCATTTATTTTATCGATTCCTTGAGCTGTACCTTAATAACTCGAACGTTGTAATTTTTGTCGTCCTTTCCGCCTTTTCCGTCAGACTTTTTGACAAAATCAAATCCACTGGTGCTGTCGTGTTCCAGAGTTACCGTAACCTAAAAAACAGACCGAACAGAAAAGTTAATTCACAATTTTGAGGCACACTAACCGGATTATAGAAGAGTTAACAACTTAACAGGCTAATGTTTTTATTACATAGGTATATAAATAGAACCAAGAGCACAATTTGATCCTATTCAGATTCCAATATATCCCAAATTGTGAACATCATCAATAAATTTGCAGGCAGCAGAAATACAACTCTAAAATCTTTATCAAATCAATTCGGTCAGTAATCGATTATCAGTGACCGGTACCGTTTGATCAATATCTTGGTAGTTGAAAACCAGCACAGGAAGGGCCAAATGCTCGCCGCGTTTAACAGAATAGGGAAGATTCACGTCCACGAAGAATTCACGGAACACTGTCAACTACAACAATTAAACATCAACTATTCATCTGAACAGATAAAGATAGTTAATTTATTTATAGTTAAGATAGTTATATATTAACTAATCTATTTAATGTTAGTAACTTTAGTTATTATTATTAAAATAGTAAATAATAAATATAAAAATATTGTTATCACTTAGTGTTAATCTAAAACATTGAGACTATACAGTTAAATTCTGTTTCAAACTGCTCAAAATTGCGAAGCAGCTATAAAATGAGCAAAGTAGTACTTCATTTTTAGGTCAGAATTTCCCTTTAATCCCGGTTTCAAAATTCCCTTAAATTTAACTAATTTCCTTAAATCCCCTTAATGTTCCTTTCAATTTAATTTCGAACCAGTCCGTGGGCATTTGAAATCAAACAAATTATGCACGGCGGAGATCGAACCTAGCCACCTCAGGAAAAGCCTTACAGATTTTGGTTCATCCATGACACCAAGTCCGCTGTTTTCGTTGACAGCAAAAGCAGTGGTAATCCATGAAGTGATGGTATCCGGAACTTTGGCTTTGTAGACCATAGTACCGTCAGCGCTAAAACAAATAGTCTTCAATAAATCAAGAGTAAAAACATATGATTCAAGGAAGTCAATAAATGTTGGAACAGTCTCTGAACGTAGAGATAGAAATCATAGAATGAGGATGAAAGATGAACGTTTTTAGCGGCAAAAGACCATACTATCGGATCTCAGCTTATTAATGACAAAACATACTTGCCAAACATTCACAGTGACCATCTAACGTTTTTATTAACTACTAGACTCTGAATTAAGCTTAATACCTAAAACTAAATCATTAAAATTACCACAAAACATATTAACTGCAAATGGATTAACTAAAACAGAATAATTTATTTTACTTGAAATTTTTTAATGTTACAGTTATAGTTATAGTCAGTTTAAGGTCGGAACATTAGATTTATGCCAAGGGACGGGGTTGGACGCTGTTACCAGGTGAAGCAGGATTTATTCAATTAAAAGTATTAATCTGTAAATAACGGCGGCCTTGCATTCACTAAGTAAAATATCATATTAAAATTGGATTTGGATTTCAAATTCAAAGGGACAATTTGGTCAACACTTTATATAGAATGATTTGCAAACAAGTTGTCAGCAATCTATACCATTTTAACTTGGTAATTTCAGCAAATCAAATAGCTTGAATGAGAATGGATTCTTCCAGAAAACTAATATGTAGGAGCATTTTGGTCCAAAGAGCTCGTTATCGATTCTGGCAGCACAATTACTGCGTCGACTTTTGCTTTTCCAAACTGAAAACAAATTTTATGATTTCTTGGATATTTCCGTATCGTCTGAAATTCTCTCACTCACTCCGCACTGCCATCCGTGAAAATCCAGGATTCCGGAAATTCGGATCGAACTTTGACCGATTTCGGATCCCCGCCTCCACCGCGACCATTACCCGGCTGAGAAATCGGAGCGGGCACTACTGCTGCTTCCGCGATCGGGCCCGGTCCCCGTAGTCCCACTCCTGTTCGCGATTTGTAGACTAAAAATATGGATGCTAACGGCAGCAGAGTGTTAGAATTCGAGGAAAGTCAATAAGATTGTTATACATGACTGATGTAGCAAGCAAGGAAACGGCGAGCAACTTGACAAACGGCAGAAGCAGCTGAACCCTGCGAGAAAAGGGACGAATTTGAGGACAACAAACCGCAAACGGTAGTGCCGAAAGAATGGACGATTTATGAGTCTGTAGACAAGGTCGTGAATTGATGGGAAAGATGCAAGCAATGCCACGCAGAAAAAATGAACGACAACGTCAGCAACGTCAGCAACCAAGAAAAATCCTTGAAAGACTATATATTCAATAGCAGAACCAATAAGTATAATAAATATAATATAAAATAAAAACAAAATCCACCCAAAAATAGCAATATAAATTCATGAAATTAATTAAATCTTGGGCAAGACGTCATATCGACCCGGCTTTGAGACTCCTTCTGACAATATGGTTGAGTTGTTTAAAGACCAAGCTCACTGGGCCAGTTTCCTGGATAACACTTCGCACCTCCAGTGGATGATCATCACATTCTGATGCCTAATGCAGCTAACAAACATAAGATCCCCGTTTAATACCCAATCTTTTGATCCGACCAAATCCAGCTTTCGGGAAACTGAGTTCTAACTTTGGTCTCCAGCTGAGCCGCTGCTCCTCCACCTTGAGTCACAAATGTGGTCGTTGCCACAAATGATGCCATCGTTGTGGGTGGGAGGGTTCCCATTGCGGCCATCTCGGGAAAAATTGGTCCTGAAATGTCCGGTTACATATTGAGTCCGGTTGCTATATTTTAACCGTATTTAAGGTCATATGTTCAGACTGGTGTTATCAGTCAGTTAAGGTTAGTCACACACCGATGCTGAAATTGCATGCATTTCTGTGAAGAAGATACCACAGATTCAAAACACACATAGCTATTAAACTTTACAAACTTCGATAGTCCCTGAAATGTTATATATTCTTGCAACTGGCATTTGCTTATTTTATACATCTGTGGGAATTCGGGTTTGCAGGGCATGTAAGAATAGGACCCATAAAATGGCCAACCGCAACTAAACGAGCATTGGTACAGTTCATAGATTATTTTTAATCCTAGTTTTGTTCATTCTATCAGATACGTCTGACGCAGACAACGCAGATAAACTTTTCACGAAAATGCACCCAATTTCCGGAATTCCGGGTTTTCTAAATTACCGTATTTTAAAAATTTCCTCCAATACCCTCAATATGGGTATCATTCTAAAGCTCTTATCGAGCTCAACAACTTTTGTAATACAACTAACTCGTTCTATCAGATACGTCTGACGCAGACAACGCAGACAGCTACGAAACTATATGTTGCCTATCACTATTGCATATGATATGCACCCTATCTGTTAGTTCTATGAAAATTCAATTGAGTTTTAAATTACTAAATCATTAATTTCAGCATCACTTGAATCTATGACTCTATGAGGCAGGGAAAAGTCGCTACTGCTTCGTCTAACTTTATTTCTCGTACTTCAGTTCTGTGTTGACCCAAATCCAAGATTCGGGAAATTCGGAACGGATTTTCACTCCGCCATCATTCACGGACGTGGCCGCAACAATCGGTCCGCTCCCGCCGGCGCCTCCCGGAGCCGGAACAGGACCACCCGCGTCGTCCCCGTCCTCCAGAAAGAAACCGCCGTGCAGAACCGAGACTGGCAGAAAGCAGAATCGCATTATGCAGAATTTTACACACAGTCACTCAGCTTACAGCTTTAGTTCAGTGTTGCCGAAATGCTGGTGAGGAAACGCTAAGATGAAGCAAATCACAGCATACCCCAGAAACCAAAAGCAGCACTCGGTAACAAACTGGCCGCAGACCAAATCTGACCCTTTGTTAATAAACGAGCAGCGAAATTTTGCACCATGCTTATCCTTTAAGGACAGTGAAATCTGGTTACACCTCAGTGACTAGTGCACAGACAAAACTCAACTCTATAACTAGCTAGCTATATTGGCTAAATATTACATGGCAAAAGCCTTAGCTCGATGGCAAAATTTCAACCCAATAAAAGCCATGTGCAAAATTCTAGTAGTCAATGTTAGTAGGCGAGTGTGTTTACCTATAGATTAGGATTTTTTCCTGTAAACTGTGAATATATACTGCCAATGTTGCCGGCAAAATCAAACTTGCCAATAATTTTTATAATTGCAGCTTATGGACGTTAGACATTAGATATTAGTTGAGCTATAATTTGGATATCTGTATAGCGCACCTGACTTCAGCGTCTGCCCAGATCCAACTTTCCGGAAATTCGGATCGGATTTTGACCGACCCGGCGTCAAAATCTCCCCCAGAATCCGGTGCCGCCCCGCCTCCCCCGAAAGCCGCAGCCCCATCGGCACGATCAAAGTCAATTTCGGCTGCTTCTTCTTCCACTTCATAGTAGTAACCTACTACGGTAATTATTTATTAATAGTAGTAAGAAAAGTTTTTGTGACTTTCGATGAATCATATTTTGGACCTGATCGACCAGAACCCATCACTGATTAAAAAATTTATTCTTTGGAATGACTGGATTTGAAAGTGATTAGAGGTGATTAAGCGGCTAAAGCACACTTACATATACAAACGCAACCTCACAGCACACATGATAAAATGTAATAACAAAATAAAATATAAAATAATAGAATGACAGTTGCTAATGCTAATGATAAAGCAAATTAAAATGTAGGTAACGCTTAATTTCATAGTTCGATGCTGTCCCACACCGAAAGCAACAGCTCAAACATAGTCACACCCAAACTCATTTTGCTAAACAGAGAAAACAATTCTAGTTGGAATCTTGAAGCATTCACGGAACTCTGCTAAACAATCTCTTCACGAATCAAAAAAAATCGGATTTCGAAACTTCGATCTTTATCTTTATTTCATTTTCAGCAAATACTAGTTTAAAAATTTACACCTCGTAAGATCTAGAAAACTTTTAAGCATTATAGAAAAATTTGGCATTAAGCCAGGTATAAGTCTATGCTAATACGTAACCTTACTGCACTGGTTGCGAGCGATTAAGCTACAGCTGTGAATCCTTAGCCTTAATCTTAATTAATGTATTAATAACGCATTATAACCAGACATGTGCAGGAGGGGAAGTTCTAGGGGGCCTTCGGCCGCTGGAAACCGGATTTTTCCGTTTTTTGCCCAAACAACTTGGAAAATCCGGATTCTGGGGGGTGAGAGACCCCTCTGGGGGGGTGAGGTCCCGGTCTGGGGAGGGGGGGGGTGAAACCCCCCCCCCAAAATCCCCCCAAGCACATATATGATTGTGACTATCATTTTTTACGTTATTGTTTCATTATAACAATAATTATTAGAAAAGTAGGTAATTGGATTAATCGGATTAATGGGATTAATTTAGATATCACTCATGCCATTATGATTGCCATGTCAGTTATTAGGATTAGCTTGCATGTGCTATGCTAATATGTAACATATATGTACATGTACATGTAATACCCAAGTAATGTATTATACATGTGTATGTATTTACACATGCAATATGTAGTGTAATATCTTACATGCCTACATCTTACCATATATAATTGCTTGATAACCTTATGAGCGTTTAGCATTTATCAGAGTAAAACTAATGGTACTGGTAAGCTAATTTTAGAATGGTTTGTCGCACGAGGTAAAACTGATGTATTACATTAATTATGCAAATATATTCCTATATTATATTGTTTGTATTCGGCACAAAAACACAATTGAAGAAATTGCGCGCCATGGGGGGGCAATGTTTGAGTTAACTGCAAGGTCTCCAAGGCACAACCTCTAAAGCAAGATCCACCTGTGGATTGTCGACTAAACTCACGCCGCACTGCCATCCGTGAAAATCCAGGATTCCGGAAATTCGGATCGAACTTTGACCGTTTTCGGAGCCCCGCCGCCACCGCGAGCATTGGCCGGCTGAGCGATCGGGGCTGGGACTCCGGCTGATTCCAGAATGGCCGGGCCGCGGAGTCCCGGCCTCCCATACATGACTGAAAATGGAAATGGAATGAAAATGGAAATGGAAGTTAAGGATATGTTCCGTCAGGAAAATCTAGGTATGTACTGAGGAAACTTCGGAATGACTGGTGCAGCAAGCGAGGAGATGAAAATAGAAAAACGCAAGAAGCAACCCGATATGATCAAGATAAATTTAGGAAAAAATTGAGAAAGAATCGATTCGATAAGCATTTTGGAAAAAATGAGAATAGACGAAGGAAAGACTTTAGGAAATGATGCAAGCCTTGCTAGGGACAAACAGAAACACAAACGAAAACAAGCAATGTTCCCGAAGAAAAGTCACACGAAAGCTAAGTCAGCACAAAATAAATAGAACATGAAACATGAAACATAAAATGTTATAAAATAAAATAAGAGCATGTTCTTCAAAGAGCGCGTGAATGCTTTGTCCTCTGGAAAATTTATCTGAAATTCTTTCAATATTTTAGGTGCTTTAGTTTAGTTTGACATTGCAGCACCTTACGTTAATGGATGAGAAATGTAAGCAGCTAAAATAGTCGTACGTATATACTTCAGTTCATGATTGGTCCAAATTCATGATTCCGGGAATTCCGAACGAATTTTCACTCCACCACTAGTTGTGGAAGAACCAGCAACTATCGGTTCACTGCCACCGGCGCCTCCGGGAGCAGGAGCGAGTGCTGCGGAGTCCGCACCGTCCTCCAGAAAGAAATCGCCTTCCAGAACTGATCAGAAAACAGAATCTCATTTGGCAGAATTTCACTAGGTCGAACTGTGGTGGTTGCATTTTCTTAAGGTGGTGATTCCCTTTGGTCACATAAAGTTTGCACCATTATTACTCATTCATTACTTGGAGTTAAGAAGCCATTTTTATATCAAAATGTAGCTTGACATTTTCTCTTTTTAATGCATGCCACGAAACTAATGTTGCTTTTCTAAAATATTTTTAACACATTTTAGAAGAAGTTTAATTTTCCAGAATTTTTGCAGACTCAAGTAAATTTTTTCGCGAGACATCGGTTATATCATTCGATACCTCCATCAAATAGCTGGGGACGATTTTTTATTTATTGTGAAATCGCTCTTCGTTGCAGAGAAATAAGCTGAAATGTGTGCGCAACCTGTATTTTGCCAACTTTTTCCAAATTTGTCAAGCGATTACTTTAACTAGAAAGCAGCAATCGGGGCAACTAAAAAATCGTCCCTGGGTATATTTGTGCAGAACACATTTGTTCAGTAGCAGCCCTCCAACTTGCATGGTGAATGCTCCACAGCCTTTGGAAAAAAATTGGTCGTGTTTTTGCAAAACCTACATTTTTTATGATAGCAGCCTACAGGATAGCAGTTGGAAGACGATCATGCGTCGGATAATTTGTCCATGTGAGACCTTCAGATCGACGCCCTTAGTTTCATTTTACGGCTTGCGTAGTTCAAGAAATGTTGGATTATTTGATTTCTGCAAAAATGACAATTTTTCGACGCCAAAACAAGAAAATCGGTTATAGCTCACGGCGGAGAAAAGTTAGAAACTTGCTTTAAAAAGCAAAAATGTGATGCTCAATGAGATCTTTCGAATGAATGTAGCCATAACTGTATAGCTGCTGCCAAGCGTTCAGAAATTGAGAAAAACCAGTCTGACCGGAAATCTCGAATTTTTGAATCGGGATTGCGCGGAGGGTGTTAGAACGCTAAAAGAACTCATTTCGGAAAGTTTCATCAAATTTGATCTTGATTTACGCCGTCAAATAACAATATGTGCCCAAAAGGAATCACCACCTTAAGACGCCGAAATACTGGTGTACTGTCATTGTCCAAAAGCAAAACTACTATGCCACAGAAAGCAGAAGCGGAACTTTGCAGACTCGCCGCAGACCAGATCAGATCAAATCGTTACTCAAGGTTTCTTGCATTACCCCTTTTGTTTAAGGTGATGATTCCTTTTGGAGACATCAACTTTGAACCGTTGTTGCTCATTCATTCCAAGGAGTTAAGAAGCCATTTGTATATGGAAATAGTGCTTAATATTTTCCCTTACTAATGAATACGATGAACATAACATTCTTGGAAATTATTTTTCTGCATTTTCGAAGTAATTTAATTTTCCAGATTTTTTGCAGACTAAAGCAAATTTTTTTATGAGGCGTCGGCCATATCATTAGATTCAATTATCAAATAGTGGGGGACCCTTTTTAATTATTATGAAACCACTCGTCCTTATAAAGAAATTAACTAAAATGTATGCGCAACCTGGATCTTGCCTACTTTTCCCAACTTTGGCAAGCGACCACTTTAGCTCGAAAGCAGCAATCGGGGCAACTAAATAAGGGTCCCTGGGTATTCTTGTGTAAAACACGTCCAGTAAGTGGCAACCCTCTTGCTTGCATAGTAAATGCTCCAAAATTGCTGGAAAAAATTTGGTCATGTTTTTGCAAAAACTACATTTTTTATGACAGCAGCGTACGGGATAGCATTTAGAAGATTACAATGCCATGAATAATCGGCCCCGACAAGACCTTCGAATTGACACCCTTAGTTTAATCTTGCGGCTTGCGTAGCTCAAGATATGGCGGATAATTTGATTTCTGCAAAAACGACAAGTTTTCAACGCTAAAATAAGAAAATCAGCTATATCTCACTATAGAGAAAAGCTAGAAAGCTGCTTTAAAAAGCAAAAATGTAGAGCTCGACAAGATCTTTCGAATGAATATAATAATAGATGTGCAGCAACTGGATAACTGTCAAAAATCGGCAAAAAACCAGCCTAAACGGAGACGTCGAAGTTTTGAAGCGCGATTGCGCGGAGGGTGTTAGAATGCTAAAAGAACTTATTTTGGAAAGTTTCGTCAAATTTCATCTTGATTTTTGACGTCAACCAATAATATGTGCCCAAAAGGAATCACCACCTTAAATGTAATAACTTGATCCAATCCAAACTAAGCACCTCGTTCTGTCTTAGATTCGTTACGTTGCTTTTTTCTATCAATTTCTTTCATTTGAAAGAATGAATTTTTCTATATATATTGGCATGTTTCCAATAATGTATCTGAAAGTATTTAAAGTACAGCGGTCTATTAAACTCTGCGCTACGTTTTCCTAGTCTACTTCGCCAACCAAACACTTAACTCTACAGTAGGCAAAACCAGTGAGACGCTTGTTTCACAATTGTATTTCATACCGTGAATGTGAATTTTGGACAATCTAGGTGGCAGTTTAAGAGTTCCCCAGTAGCCATGAGCCTTACCTGACTTCGACATCTGCCCAGATCCAACTTTCCGGAAATTCGGATCGGATTTTGACGGATCCGGCGCCAGGCTCGGCCTCGGAATCCGGCGCAGCCCCGCCACCCCCGAAAGCCGCAGCGCCGTCTCCGTCAAAATCGATGTCAGCCGCCGCTTCATCCACTTCATAATAGTAGTCTAATAAAAAATGTGGTCATTTTTCTCCGTTATTTTTGGTTAACCCTAACTTTAAATTCAATCAAAATTTAAATTTTTCAAATAATCAGACTACATGTGCGAAATGACTAGATTTAACAATGTTATGAAAAAGCATAAATTTACGAGGCTAAAGCAGCACATTCACACAAGCACACCTTCCCAACACCTAGGCAGAATAATATAATGACTGCATCTATACTGAGGTTAGCAAATTAAAAATTAATGCTTAGTTCAATGTTTTAAAGCTGCCCTTCCCGATTAAAGATATATACAAAGCAAAGCCAAATCGTTCGCAATATTTCGGCAGAACCTAGGCGCACCCAAAATCCTTAGGACCTTTTCACGAAAGGGTAGAGTAGAGTAGAGTAGAGTAGAGTAGAGTTAAAATCAACTCTTTAAATACGTAAAGTAAACGCAAACTTTAAATACCACAGACAAGCTGACTTCATGAAAAGGATTGAGTTAATTTTAAATCTATTCAGAAAAGGCCCTCAGAGACAAGAATTGTTTCTAAAACATTAAATAATAATAATAGATAAATAAAATTAATTAAAACCCAGAATTAAGCGAAAAATTGGAATGATACGGCCTCCTATGTAAATCTTACCAAATTATACACTGTTGAATCTACAATTTTGTGGCAAACATACTTGCCTCAACCAGTAAATCAGAGAAGATCGTACAAGTTCAAGAAACTGAGTTCAGAGTTGGAAATGAAAATTAATCAAAACTTTTCCTATACCCCTGATTTGAATTTGCACCCTAAAGTCAAATAATTTACCGATTAATTAAAATTTTAATCAAAAAAGTAAAAAATGAAAAAAACGTGTACTTTCTTTCACTCGAAATCAATTTCACTTTTTGCAGAAAAACAAATTCTTCTGAGCTTCTCAAGGTGAAAGATCAGGAAGAACTAAGCTCCAGTTGATATAATGAAGAACTTAGCTATGACTGTTTAATAATAAAATAACAGTACGTACGTAACCAATCAAAATAATAAAACAAGCTTATCCGTTTAATTGACTTTCAATTTCAATTAAAGACATATATATATGTAGGTGTTCAAAGCTATGTAGCTAACATTCTAGCCTTAAACCTGGTATTATCAAGAGTCCTACATAATCGCTACGTTACTAACTAAGTCACACTCTTAGTTATTATGTACTCTTGGTATTATGAAATACATCCATTGCATTAACTACTTAGTTATTTGTAAATTTCTTTCCTGGACAAACCGTGCCGGTCAACTATAGGTAGCCCGAAAATTGGTTCACAAATTAACATTAGAGTTTCCATTTCTGCTTCACAGTAAATATAGCAAGGAAATTTGTCATCCCGATGATTGCTGGTTCAACTCACTTAGCACTACCGTCAGTGAAAATCCAAGATTCCGGAAATTCAGACCGGATTTTGACCGTTTCCGCAGCCCCTCCTCCGCCACGCGAATTCACGGATCCAGCTATCGGAACCGGACGGGCCGCTTCCGGGACAGGTGGTCCGGGCATTCCGGGAACACCTGGTGGACCACCGTCCGCACCTGAACCACGAAATCGGTAGACTGAAAACAGCAGCAGAATCGAAATAATTTCGAATTTTCGTGGCAATTTCGAAAATTCGAAACCATTAGTTCAGTCTTCACTTCAAGCATCATCTGAGATTTTCTGCAAAGAGCAACATTTCTTTGCATTGGTTTATACCGAAATGGTTTGCGCGAGGTTTTACGATATGACCGATGCTTCACCCGATACCAGTGCAAGCAAGAAGATGCCGGCAGAGCCCCAGGCAGAAGGAAACATGCAAGAGTCCATTCATATTAATGCAAATAACCCAATGATAACTTGTAAAGGTGCATTCTTTTTGACTAATAATAAAGTTACTTAATTAAATAATTGGAGCTGAAAGTGGTGAAGAACCCATTCCTAGAAGGAAACCCGTATCCCATCACCAAGCGAAAACCAAACGAAAGCGAAAACATTGATTTGGGTACAAATACAAATGCATATTTTACATATATTAGCATTTAATAAATTCAGACGTTCTTACGCAGATGTCATATCAACTTTGACTCACACCAGATAGCCAAGTAAAAGTATATTAAAACTAGAATAAAAATAAATTAAATTAAAAAGTTAGGTCCAGATTGTCTGCAGAAATCTTTGATAAAGAAAAAATTGTAAAAAAATAAAAATTTCCAGAACTTCCAATTTCTTTCTTTGTTATAATTCTACTTTCTGAAATTGTGTGCACTCCATCCATGGTGTTATATATTACGCATTTTTAAAGTGATGAGTACATTCCTAAAATGTCACATGTCGTAGCATGTGTCAGAGGTCAATTTGAAGCCGACGTGTCCAAAGCTATCCTGATTTTCTATTTCGTATTTTGTCTCCAAACCACTTTTCGTTTTTGCTCACTCTAAATCCCAGTTGAGGAAAATCCATGATTCCGGAAATTCCGATCGAACCTTTACAGCCGTCGGCCCTTCCCTAATGGCTGTGCTGGCGACGATTGGACCGCCCCCAGCACCTCCGTCCGCGACGAAGAAATCAACTTCCCCCGAGGCCGCGTCTTCGTAAATGTAGTAACCTACAGAGTCAAAAAGAGCACGAACTGTCATCATTGTCAACCACTGGAAACTTGAAAAACTGAAACCCAATTTAAATAAAGATTATGCGTATTGATGTAGGTCCACTCCGGCTTTTGCTTAGAATTTCTGTTCCTTATTTTCATTTTCTGAGACATAAACTGAGGTTGCTGACTTCTACTCTATGGTGAACTGAAATGACTGTGTGGTAATTTCCAGACAGAGAAAGCCACATATCCTTCACAACCAAATACCTGCCGAGCAACACAGAGAGTCATCTGAAACTGGCTAAAGCACAGATCAGCATAAGGATTAAGTAATAGCCACAGTTTTCAACCACAATGCCTGACACTGGGATACAAAGGAAAGTGCTACTAATTTCGTAAAGGTTGATATACTTAACTACAGCCTACCTATTGAGTGGGTTAAAAGTTGCTGCAATGAGTGATAAACTACGGGAAAGAAAACTAATAATTATAATGACTACCACCTAATTACTTAAATATTAATTACTTAACTAAAATCCACATAGTTACTTCAAGGTTTGATCTCGGACACAAAAATCCAGTATTTTTTGCTAATCCCTGGCAAGCACTGAAAAAGTATGTCTTTTTCGTAGTCTTCGGCAGTCACTTCTTCACCTCTTAAAGCTTTGCTTAATTGCATTTGTCCATTCTTTCTTGACGCATGCTCAAGATCAAGACATTCCCACAATAAATATTCTTTTGTCTGGATTATACTGGCAGTTATTTTGCAGGATTATTCTCCGTAAGATAAGCTTCAAGCTTCAATAAATATGAGATGTATATATATATATAGGAGAAAGCACAATGCGATACAAAAGATTGCTGCCTAATCCCATAGGGACCCAAAAATAGATTCGACCCAAAACCTGGTGCGTAAACGCCGATTCGGTTCTCACCTGATTTCACTATCCAGCCAGATCCAACTTTCCGGGAATTCGGATCGGATTTTAACGGATCCGGTTTCCGCGATGTCGGTGGCTGCATCCGGAGCGGCACCACCGACGGCCTCCAGATAGTAGTCCTCTTCCGCCAATTCGTAGTCTCCATCATCTTCCGCAAACTCTTCGTACTCATAGTAGTAAACTAACAAAAACCCGGAATGAAATGAAATTTAATTGAACTGAATTCGGGATTCCGTTTTAGCCCTTAATACTTTTAGCCGCGACTTTGATAGAATTAGAATACACAGCCTTAATTTTAACTGTCTACCAAATTGTACCATATTAAGCTTTTACTGTAATGTCGTTTCTTTTTCAGAAAAGTTGAAACTGAATCTCACAAAAGTTATCTACTCGAGCTCTATACTTGTCACTGTAATGACTGGAATTTCTTAAATATACACAGAAAATGAGTACCAAAAATAAACTAAATTCCGGCACATATATATTCCTCCTTTCCACTAAAATAAAATAATTCCAGCCTGGATAGTACCAAAATTTAGCCAAGAAGTCGATTGTTAGTTTCCAGCTACTAAGTAGTTAACACGATTAGCTATTATATACATGATTTCTATATAACACGACTTTTTGTGTAATATTTTAGTAGACTACTACTAACATTTACGTCACAGCAACGAATATAATACTGTTTGAGTTCAAATGTTACACCTATACACCGGACTAACCTCCAAAGCTTAGTAGGAAGGTTGCTTGCTAGATAGTCAAACCATGGACACAGACAGTGATGTTAGCATTTACGTAATGGGTAACTAATTGACTACAGCCTATTGATTTAATCAATTACAACAACCTAGCAAAGTATAGAAGGAATCTCGAGCTAAGCTCTAATGAAGCTCTAAGATGAACACTTACTTAACAATTCCATCCAGCCAGATCCAACTTTCCGGAAAATCAGACCTTATCTTGACCGGTTCCCCGGAACCTCCGTCGCTAATCGACGCCTTTTGTTCAACATTTTCTTCCTTTGTAACTTTTTCTTCCGCAAAATCAAATTTCTCATATTCCTTATCGTAATCCTCGTAATAGTAAACTGTAAAAATAATGTAAGATCGGGTCGGGCCTCGTTTGGTCGCCGAAATTGGGCGTTCATTTTGACTACTTCAGCCAATTTCAGAAAATATTTAATATAATTTCATGCTCCCGAAATAACAGTGTTGAATTTGCAGACAGACACACACACACACACACACACACACACACACACACACACACACACACACACACACACACAGCATTAGTAGCAGCACACAGATACACATAATTTACACTTCCATGAGTTTTTGTTAGCTAACACTTCGTAGGACAATGTTAGCTCAGCGTTTGTCATAAAGTTCATTCTCTTATGCTCTGAAACTTAAACATATTTATTTATAATTTTAAAATTTTACATATGACCATAATATTATGACAACTACCTGACATTATTTTCGAAATATTTAGCACACACACAAAGCACAAAACACAACAGGAACTGGACTCAACAGCACGAAACTGCACAACAGATCACACGATCACAACATCGACTCTCACATTTCCGAAATCCAAATCCAGGTTTCCGGAAATTCCTTTCGCACTTTTACCGCTGCCTGGTCAGTGCCCGAAGCTCCTTTTCTAACCGACGCCCCATCATCAGTAGCATCACCAGCCAAGCCTAATGCTGCCATTTCACTGATCACTGAAATCGAAATGGAAAATCGAAAATTTCGAATTCGATTTCGAAAGTCTTGAAACTGAGAAATTCTTAGAGATACACAGAACCAATGAAGTACAAACGTGCAAGAAGCATTCAAAAAGGGAAAAACACTTTCATGCAATCACTTTATAAAAACTAAAATAAAAATGGCAGAGAAGCAAACGGACACAAGCAGTAACTCAAAATCATATGAACTAATACTTGAAATAAACCGGTGGAAAAAATGAAAAAAGCATGTTGTCTACTTCTACACATTTCTTGATCACTGTTCATTCTGGAAACCCAGGCTCAAATTAAACTTAATATTGGCATTAATTAATTAAGTTAGATATTGTCGTATCTTTTACAGTTATCGTCGCAATACAGTTATAGTCATTATAGTCATTAGTGACAGTGTAATAACATGTGGACTTTTTGGCTGACACTAAGGTGACATCAACTTTGCATCGATAAGACA
>JASAND010006200.1:0-15839 GCA_030248195.1 Trissonchulus latispiculum
GACTCCAGACTTTTTAGACTTTAGTGTTCAATGAACTGAACTAGTGTTCGTTGCAGTCTGAATAGGAACATATTAGTTTGTGGACATAAATTGTTAGTCAATCTACGAGATTGCTAAACGATTGTCCAATCTTTTAAATAACTCATTTAGGATCTTATCTCGATTACTCCCCACCAGTCAATCAAACTCCTTAAAACTTGACCAAATGAGCTAAAATTTGGTATCGGTATGTTTTAGACTACGCTGAGTTCAAATATTGCAAAATTTTTCATTTTCGCGAAATTCGATTTTTTTTCGATTTCTAAGGGGGGACCAAGCGAAACCGAAAATTTTTTGGTCTTCGATTTTGCTGAAAAAATGTTGTTTAGCCCAGTATGAGCTAAAGCTTTAAGCTTAAGATGCAATCTTGTCAGAGCTAACGAAAAGCTGAATCGAAAAACGGACTTTGGATTCGTGTTCTACGACCCCGAAAACCCCAATATGCATCTTTTCAGCAAATCGAAGACAAAAAAGTATTCGGCTTCGTTCCCCTTAGAAATCGCAAAAATCTAATTTCGTGAAATCGAAAAATTTTGTGGTATTTGAACTCAGCGTAGTAAAAAACATACCCATACCAAATTTTAGCTCATTTGTTCAAGTTCTAAGGATTTGGAGTGGTGGGGGGTAATCGAGATAAGACCCCTCCCTTACACACACACACACACACACACACACACACACACACACACACACACACACACACACACACACACACACACACACACACACACACACACACACACACACACACACACACACACACACACACACACACACACACACACACACACACACACACACACACACACACACACACACACACACACACACACACACACACACACACACACACACACACACACACACACACACACACACACACACACACACACACACACACACACACACACACACACACACACACACACACACACACACACACACACACACACACACACACACACACACACACACACACACACACACACACACACACACACACACACACACACACACACACACACACACACACACACACACACACACACACACACACACACACACACACACACACACACACACACACACACACACACACACACACACACACACACACACACACACACACACACACACACACACACACACACACACACACACACACACACACACACACACACACACACACACACACACACATATATATATATATATATATGTCGTGGTCTTTTTGCGAAATTGGTCTTTTCGCGCAAAGACCAACAATTTCGGTCTTTTCGCAAAGTGCCCGGTCACACTGAGAAATTACTTTAAATTATGCACATTTCTGCTGCCAGCCCGGTCTTTTCGCGAAAAGACCAAGCGTGTTGGGCTTTTTGTGAAATACACAAATCACAACGTTATTTATTCATTTAAGCTGATTCATTTATGATGCAAAATTTATGGGGTCTATTCTGTACCAGCAAACACTTAGTTAATTTTTAATTTTCGTGATTTTAGTGCCAGACTGTCATTCCTGACTGACAGTCCGTTAAAATTATTATGGTTTATACCCGACATGTGCAGCAGGGCAAATTCTGGGGGGCAAATATTTATGCTTCTCAAGACCTAAACAGTATAAATGACAGTATATCACAGTATTAACGAACACCATTAATTCACATTTCACAATGGATCAGACTAATTTGCTTCAATTTTGAAACTACGTAGATGAATTTGTATAATTTGCATGGGTTTTGCATTTATAGTATCTGGGCTTATTCTACTGGGGGGGGGGGGCGGGGGGCCCATAAACACCCTTCCCCCCAAAATCAACTTTTACAGTACATGCCAGAAAAACAGCGCTATTTTTAGCATATTTTTAGAAAAATTTTCGCCCCCCCAAAATTTCCTTGCCCCTCGGACTTTCGGGGGGGCCCAAGAAGCCCCCCCCAAGAAAAAAATGCCTAGAATAAGCCCAGGTATTCACTTAACTTATTTATTTAGTATATAGTTAATGGGTTTAGGTTTTGAGAAGCATAAATATTTGCCCCCCAGAATTTGCCCTGCTGCACGTCGGGTATAAACCATATATAATTTTAACGGACTGTCAGTCAGGAATGACAGACTGTCTAGCACTAAAACCACGAAAATTAAAAATTAACTAAGTGTTTGCTGGTACAGAATAGACCCCATAAATTTTGCATCATAAATGAATCAGCTTTCATAAATAACGTTGTGATTTGACTTATTTCGCAAAAAGCCCAACACGCTTGGTCTTTTCGCCAACAGCCCGGGCTGGTAGCAGAAATGTGCATAGTTTAAAGTAATTTCTCAATGTGACCGGGCACTTCGCGAAAAGACCGAAATTGTTGGTCTTTTCGCGAAAAGACCAATTTCGCAAAAAGACCACGACATATATATATCTCGTGGTCTTTTTGCGAAATCTTTCTTTTCGCGAAAAGACCAACGATTTCGGTCTTTTCGCGAAGTGCCCGGTCACATTGAGAAATTACTTTAAACTATGCACATTTCTGCTACCAGCCCGATCTTTTCGCGAAAAGACCAAGCGTGTTGGGCTTTTTGCGACATAAGTCAAATCAGAACGTTATTTATGAAGGCTGATTCATTTATGATGCAAAATTTATGGGGTCTTTTCTGTACCAGCAAACTCTTAATTTGTTAATTTTTAATTTTCATTTTTGGTTTGTTTTTTTAGTTTCAACGCTTGGTCTTTTCGCGAAAAGACCGGCCTGGTAGCAGAAATCTGCCTAGTTTAAAGTATATAATTTCTCAATGTGACCGGGCACTTCGCGAAAAGACCGAAATCGTTGGTCTTTTCGCGAAAAGACCAATTTCGCAAAAAGACCACGAGATATATATATATATATATATATATATATATATATATATATATATATATATATATATATATATATATATATATATATATCCATTCCAAGTTCAAGTTTAAAATTTTTAGAAGAAATGTATACTCTTAGAAATCCCCAGCGGAATCTATAGGGATTACTTATGTAAATGATAAATGCAAAAATATTTTTGTAAAAAATCCAAGTTGCCTCTTCGGCCCATGTCAAGCTAAAAGTCACTTTTTGATGCGTTCTGATCTACCACTTGATTTTCTTGAAGCTTTTATTTTTATGGGGGTTCTTGGGGTTGTGGGGTTCTGAATTTTTTGTAGAGATTTGATCTATAACTATGTTTAGTTTTATTTTTGATGGGGGTTCTCGGGGTTCTTAGGGGTTCTTAACTTTTCAAAGAGATTTGATCCGCGACTACATATATTTAGTTTCAAATTTTTGATGGGGGTTCGGGGGGTTCTGGGGTTTTGAAATTTTTTCAGGAGATTTGATCCTCTACTGCCTAGTTTTAAGTGTTTGCTGGACCTTCTACCTGAGGGTCGACTGATACCTATATTGTGGATATTGGATGTTTCATACACACAAATTTCAACCTAAATTTATGTAAAAAGCCAGGAGGACCCCCCTCAGTACACCCCGGTTATATGCTACAAATTTGATGACTGAGATACATATAAACATATGATGTCTGCTGAAGTGCCTGTTGAGGGAAAGGATCCGCAACGTAGTCAAGTAGTCAAGTAGTCATGTTATCAACGTCTAAACCCGGGTTAAGTCGCTGCTAACCAGGGTTTACTTCATGTGTTAAAGATAGGCGAATAAACCCGGGTTAAGGAGTTAACCCGGGTTTAGACGTTGATAACGTCGGCCCCTGGATGCAAATGCATGAAAAAAATTTGAGAACCTCCTTATGTCAGATGGGGGTTCTGGGGGTCCTAACTTTTATCTTGACATGGGCCGCCAATTTCGAGAAGACATCGTTTCCAGTTTATACTGAAGATACTTTGGCGAAATACTTGCTTTGCTAATTTTTGATTAAATATTTTAAACACTTTCGTATTTAAAAAATGTCAGTGAGGTGAGAAAAATATTATTACTCCAGGAATTTCCTCCCGACTCTAAAAGTGTGGAGTGGAGGTCAAAATCTGAATCTATATATACTACTAGCCAACTCAGATTCTTGGCTTTTGTGCAGATCATAATTGTTTTCATAGAATAACTTTAGACTGCAGACTTCTACCTAGCTAAATCCCTCTCGTTTAGACACTGCCCCCTTCAGCGAACCTCAGCTGCAGCATTCGCTAGCTAGCAGCGTTACAGCTGACAGCAGCTGCCTGGTCGCGTGAAGTCGACTTCTTGAGGCAGCCGACAGAAATTTGCATGGCTAAGTGGAAGCAGAAAATCGTTAACTAACAGTGCAACAAAAACTTCTTCTAAACGTCAAATGTTGGTGTTTGAGGTTGCAAAAAAGTTTCTAAAATATGACGACACTTACGCTTTGCCCAACAATGAGCTAAAGTATATATTTTCAGTAAGCATCACTCAGACTTATTGCTAGAGACTTTCAAAAATCCTAACTTCAAAAATTTTCCTGCACGAAAATTTGATAAAATTTAAAATAAAATTCTACCATTTCAAGTGAGATTTCCTCGACAGTAATCTTCATTCTTCCTTTAAGTAAATAAAGACTTGCGCGGCTGATGCGTCAACGGTTTCTAGGAATGCAAAATCACTTGGTGATTTCTAAATCTGATTCGAACCGTTCTGTAGTAACTTCAGCTATATACTGTGCAACAAGTTGGGAAGTTAAACCAAAGACAAAAATTATATCAAGAAAGCAAATTTACTACGTATTTGCTATTAAACGTATATAATTAGGTAATGGGAGCAAAAAAGTGTCTCATATTGATTAAAATTGGCTAGTTGATGGAAACCTCACCTCTGACGGTATCCCCTCTGAGAATAAGCTCCTACTAGAGGACCCCGAACGGGGACGTCTTTCTGCAATGTAATCGGTTGTTGACAGAATTGAAAGAAATGGAATAATTGCCGCTGTACCAATTCCGACACTAAGAATTCGGGACTAAGGTGGGTATCGCAGCCACAACGTTGAACGATCAAGATCAACGCTCTATCGATTGAGTCACCTATAGGCAGAATTGCACTAAGCTTTAGTTTAAATTTGTTCTAAAGTTTCAGTGACGTTTTCAGGGCTTGTAGGAATCTGATGGGGCCCCCAAAATTGGAAGAGAAAATTAATCCTTTAATTTCTCTCCTGCTGAGACGATTGAAACTGATTGAAAACGCAAATATTAAATGAAATTAATTTAATTAAGTAAGTAAGTAAGTTTTAAGTTGCCTGGATTAAAATGGAGTTCTACTCTAACTGTACATATTAAAAATGTTCAGAAAATTGTTTTTTAAATTTAAAATAAACTTTTTTAAAATAAAACGCTTATTTTTTAAAATTAAACTGTGTAACTTAGCACTGTTTTGTTTAATATAAAACAGTAACACATTTAATGAGATTCACACTATCGAGAAGCTTTAACTTTTATTTTTGATTATTATTATTATATATAACATAGTAAAACCTTATAACTTTGCTCTAATCTTTAAATTAGTACTGTTTTAGAAAGTTTCAATATTTTGTACTCATTTTGCAGTTTTCAGAAATTCGCACCAGCGCTTGGGCGTAAGCAAGAATGGATGGACGCGAATAATAGCTCTAAAAGTACGGCTAATGATGAAGTTGAAAGAAATAATTGCCACTGCAGCACCTCCGACTGGAAAGGTAATCCCCACCCAAGGGAGGGATATGTTTTGTTGGCTTGCCATATTTGCGCACTCTGTTCTGTTCAGAGATCCGTTACGTAAAGCAATGAACAGCAGCTCTCTAGTGGCTTATTCCTCTTAATTATATTGTAATTATGCACCATATTAATACACAAAAGTACGAAACACGCAAGTTTACTATTATAAAAGTCATGAAACTGTGCTAAAATCAATCTAGGCTAGAGTGTTGGTTGAACAAAAAAGCTAAAATACAGCTAAGCACAGCTATTTCCGCATAAAGGAGAACACTGTATATTGTCGTGAAAAAATCTAAGCGAAACCGATTTTTCATACTATTGCGGGGGCAGGTGGCAGCGGAAAAATGTTCTGAGATTGAGCTTCTCACACTCCAGTGATTAGAATCGATTAGAAATCAATAAATCAATCAGTCAAACAATCAACCAATAGTCTCTGTTATTGGCAGGCCTGTTCAATATAGGCTATTAGATCGGCTCGTTCTTGCGGTTTCTTCAGTCCGGCAAAAACCATCTTTGTTCCGGGAATGTACTTCTTAGGATTTTCCAAATACTCAAACAGGGTTTCTTTGCCCCATGTGATTCCTTAAATAACAAAAAATTCCAACTATATAACATTGAAATGAAAATTAATAAACAAGCCTAAAGCCGTGTTTACACTTGGCAATCTTGTGACAACGCGTTGTGACAACGGCAGTTGTCTCCCATGGTTGTCAAGTCTGACAACTAGTGGTTACACGTAACAACAGATTGTGACAACGCACGCTTCCTGTTGAGCCAACGCTATGTTTACTATTGCGTTGTCACAACGAAATGGGGCATATAGTCCCAACTAGGGTTGTGCGGGGGGCCGGTGGTGGGGCCGGCCCCCCGGGGGCCGGCCCCCCAAACGGCCCGGCCCCCATTTTATTTTCGGGGGCCGGCCCGCGGCCCGGCCCCCCAAATTGGGGGGCCGGGCCTAACACGGCCCCGAGGGCCGGTGACGGTCACGGCCCCCACACCGGCCCCCTTTTCAATTTCATGCTGGAAAGTATGAAATTTGCCAAGTCGGACGTATTCAAAAAAGATGTTATTAGCTATTTTTTTAATTTTAGCTTTCGGTAAACTATCAGATTTCACCTTCTAAACATAACTTCTTGGAAATGCTTTCTTGGAAAACTTAGAAAATTATTGTCGAAACAAAGTATTAATCGGAAATCAGTTCTTATTTTATCAAGATGTATAGACTGTATGCTGTTTATTAGAATCTGTTTTTATATATTCCTTGAGTTCCCTCTATCTCTTAAATTTCCCTCTATCTAATATTCCCTCCTAGAGAGTTTGATGGAAGCTATAGACATTTTTGTAGTTTTCTTACAAGAGTGATCCTGTGCCGTTAGTTGCCGGTGGAGTTTTTCGTAATTTTTACAGACTGTTGTAGGATACTTTCTGGCAAACATTCAAATAGTAAAAATTACAAGAGTTTCCTTCCTGTGGTACATAAATCTTAAGAAACCTGTAGTTTTGCTTGCAAGTTTTCGGCAGAACAAGACGAACCTTTAAATTTCTGTTAACCTGTATCTAGAAAAGGGGACAGAAGGGAAATCTCCCTCCCTCTCTCCCTCTCCCAAAATGTTTCCGGCGGGGAGTATACATTCCATTCTGTCTATTCTAACTCCTACATTTTTTATTCTAACCTGTTTGATGTGCCACTGCACTGGCAAGATAGGTTAACTTGGGCAGGTATAGTATTGAAATAAGGTATTGGAGTCACTTATTTTCACAGAGCAAAGAAAATAACGCAATCTTGCAACGTAAGTGTATAAAATTATGCAAAAACTACTATTTTCAAATCATTATATTCATAAAGAAAATTTTTCTGGCATGGGGGCCGCGGGGGCCGGTGGTGAACTCAGCTCCGGGGGCCGGTGTTAACACGGCCCCGGGGGCCGGTGGTGGGGCCGGCCCCCCAAATGAAGCGGCCCGGCCCACGGCCCGGCCCCCCAATTTGGGGGGCCGGGGGCCGGCCCCGGCCCCACTTTTTTCGTATTGAGCACAACCCTAGTCCCAACGCGTTGTCACCAGTTGCCACAACGTTGTGTCACAGGTTACACGAACAACGTCGTGACAACTTTGTAGCAACGGCCATTGTGGCAACGCGTTGTCACAACGCGTTGTCACAAGATTGTCAAGTGTAACCACGGCTTAATAAGATATGCCATTTTCGCCATTTTCTTACAGCCACTGCACGCCAGTCGGGGCTTCGGTTAGGGGTAGTGCCAGCATAAAACGTATGCATTTTTGGGGGAAGGGAAATGCTGAGACCGAATAATTGCCATTAGCAATTACCAGAGGTGTTCTACAAGGCTATCAGGACCTCGATTACATCCACCGTAAATGAAGATTCTGTGGTAACTCCACCTGACAGGCGAACACCCCTTGAGAATCTCGGTAAATTACCCAGGAGCGATGTGAAATGGGAATTAGAGTCTTTGCAAGCTCTAGACTGACATGGTCCTCCTCCTGAGAAACCTCTGCGCTATTAGAGGCTCAGTTATGCCATTTAGATAACATAACATGAAAACTTTATCAACAAGACAAATTTCCAAAGTATAGCTATTTTGTTTCCACATTAATTTCTAAACAGTTTTTTACTTGCACTTCTCCATAATCTCTGCATTTTCGACGTAATTGCAAGCCTTCCGCCTGGGACCTGCAGCTTAAAATCAATAGTCAATATGCATTAAATTATTAATTAGTAATAGCAGTTTTGTTATCAACTGGTCTGACACTACAGTGTATACCTTTGCTTTTATTGGCATCAGTATAGTCAAAGCTGGGTACAGAGCCAGTTTTCCTTCCAATGATCCCGTGCAAATTAGGTCCAGTCTTATTGCCGCCTCCCTTCTCGATTGTATGACACTGGGTACAGCGTTGCACAAAAATCTTCTTCCCTTTGTCAGCGTTACCGGCCGGAATATCAGGCATGATTCAAAGACTGGCAAATCAGAGCACGAATTAAGATTTAAAATTATATATTCTGAATCTAAATAAATAAACTGTATCGTTTAAAATTTCCTAATCCCCCACCCACAGTATTGGATGGCTGGGGAAAAGACGGATCAACTTCGAATCTTGTAAAAGTTACTGCATACATAAACAAGGGGTGTGGTGATTGAGAGGGAAACTTTCTCACACAGAGATCGATTAAAATTTGGAAATCTGAAGAGTGGAGTTTCTAGAGGTTGCTTTCCAAAAAAAAGGTGACACTAACTCCTAATCGTTTCACAGAAACTACATGCCGATTGAAACAAATTTTGTAGCGGTTAGTTTTTGTTTGTGCTCAGCTTTTCGACTTAATTTATCAGGAAACAAACATTTTTACAGGTATAGTCTGAAAGGTGACATCTGATGAGCACGGCACATTGATAAAAAAATATTTATGGTTAGGGGAAGACGGAGGGAGAATAAAAAATAGATAATAAGGGAGTATTTGGATTAGGTAGGATATAGGGATAGGCCGGTAAAATTTATGCTTTAAAATCGATATTATTTTTATTATTAGTATATTAGCATATTCGTTTCAGTGAAAATTTTATAGGTAATCTCATACATTAAAACACAGGGACGAATCCTGTGGGAGGCTTTTCCCAAATATTAAGGGGTCTTGTACCCTTAAGTGAAATTTTCGAGAGGGCATGTACCTTAAGAATTAATTAGCGAAACGTCTCGGACTAAGCTAATTTTATTAAAATTTGCGATCTTTTCACAAATTGTAACAAAATTTTTAATTTTTGGAAAAGAAACTTAAAAATTTTAGCCGATTTTCAGGAAAATTTAGAGCATTAATTGAAAAATTCCGACGAAGCCCGAAATTTCTTGAAATTTTAGTGTAAACAATATTCTTGGCCCATTTTTGTTCATCCATTGGCCATTATTACCCCTTGTCCCAAACGTCAGTAAGGCGTTGTCCAGAGTGGGGGCTTAGACCCCACCCCATCACAGACCCCCAAAAATGAGCTGTTGGCTGTTGAAGTTAACCAATTTCCTACCACATTTCTTGTGTTCTATTTAAATCTACTTTGCTAGAGCAAGACATTAAGATAAAATACATCATTCGACATAAAATTAATTTTAATATCATTAACAGTACCGTCAACTTCCTATTTCCTCAAAAATCTAAGTTTCTTTCCCAGAAACAAGGAAGTCTTGCTTTTTTAGACGTCTGCATTTTTCAATGCTTCTGAAATCAATTTCTTTTGCTTTGCTTGTGACGTTAAAGACATGCGGGAATGGAATTCTGCTTATTCTCGGAACCGGTGCGAAACGGAAAAGTCTATGACGTTAAGAAACAAGTTTTTAAGTAAAAAATCATGCTGAAATAGGAAACGTCAAATTTATTTGGCTATGTAGATTTAGCTAACTAAATCTAACGATTATATCATAAAGTGTCAGCCTATTGTGAAAAATTTTTCGGAATAAATGTATACGGAAAATATTGCATCGAAGAACGCATACTCCGATGCCTAACCATAACCAACCGGCATGCTATTATCCTGGAAATGTTAGAAAGTAGGCAAGTTTGTAACATGCGCGTAATCATCTCCAGGAAAAGTAGCTAACAGCCGATTGCACCAAATAAGAACAAGATTAGAATAGGCTTATTCCTATTTTATTCCGGAATAAAATCGGAATAGCAAGAATTCCATTGCACCAAATAAAAATAAAATCAGAATAAGCATAAGAATAGGATTAGATTAAGAGCATTGCACCAAACTTATTCCGGAATAAAATAGGGATAAAATGCGAATAAGTCCCTTATTTATTCTTATTCCTATTCTTCCTCAAGAGCAGGTTTAAGCCCATATTTTAAAAGATTTCCTGAATTTTTGATCTATATAATATCTTCTTTAACTTGCGACGTCAAGAACTGTCTTTCCTTACGACTTATTCATGATGTCTGCTTATTCATGCTAGGCAAAGCAAATTCTTCGTATTTGCATTTTAAAATCTTAATTATTGATTTAAATCGACTTCGCCGTAAGCCCATTCCTAAGCGCAATCAATGTTAACTGGCAAAATTCTTGATTATTTGTGTTTATGTACAATTCTATACCTAAAGTCTGCTTTTGCCGAAATGTAACCTATAACCCTTACCCAGCGCATTGTTAGTACTATGTAAATGTTTAAATTTCAGTTCCTTGCTTGCTCAACTGAAAATTATAATCAGAAAATGCCTAACATCAGAATAAGAATAGGAATAAATTCAGGAAAACGTGACAAAACCTGCTATAATCTGATTGGTTGAGTATGGCGTTTGGTACCGTTTGATTGGTTAAACGAAAATAAGAATAGGTATACCTATTTCCATTTTATTCTGAGAATAAAATAGTATTAGCTCAGCTAATCCTATTCTTGTTTGGTGCAACAGAATATCGGAATAAAATGAGAATAGGAATAGCTATTCCGGAATAACTTTATTCTCAGAATAGCTAGTCCGATTTGGTGCAATCGGCCGTAAATCTAATTCGAAACAAATATGGGGCTTCCCATGCTGGTTACACAAGCCAGTATGCACTCCAACACCAAAACAATTTCATATAATGCCCTGCCACAAATTTTACTATTAGTCTATGTATTACTATTATCATGCACTATTAATTCAATTTACAAATCTGTTAGTGAGTTAACCCGGACTAAGAACATGGATGGGATAGGACCGGCCCCGGTTGAAGATAAAAGTTCATAGTAATCGATCCTTAAAGCGGACACAAAGCAGCAAATTTTAAGCTAAGATTATCCTGTAATCTTTGAAGTCTTTGATCTTTAGGAGACTTCTCCTCTTGGGATAAACGGTGGATTTTGAGAAGAGACATAAGGCATAAACTGTCAGAGATAAGCACTGAGTAAGCGCACTAACTATGTACTACAGTGCCTTTCACCGGCCCAATGGACCGGTCGGCCGACCGACGGCCACGGAATGGCCGGCCGGTGTCTTTCGGCGGATATCCGCAATACAAGCAAAAATATAAAAAAACTTAGGGCAGACGGTAGGTAGCCTGTTCACGGCGATAGGGTACAAAAACGGTCACTGGCCGGCCGGCCTGCCTGTGTCTGACCTGGCCGGTGCACAACCCTACTACCAAGAGTGCATAATTGCACTATATATAAGAAGAAGAGTAAGCCACTAGAGGGCTCCTCTTCTTGGCATTGCGTAACGGTGCTCCGACCACAATACGCGAATGTTCCCCCGTTTGGTGGGGGGGTCGACCAAATCGACAACGCATACCCCCCCTCCGTTTGGTGGGGGGGGGGAGGAGTAGCAGAAAAGAGGTCCCCGTTTGGTGGGGGGGGGTAGCCAACAGCCAATCAGATTGCAGAGACCCCCTCCCCGTTTGGTGGGGGGGGGGTAGAGCAGAGGATTACGGTAGTTTTTGTTCTATTCGCAAAAGGGTCCCCGTTTTGTGGGGGGGGGGGGGAGCAAAGAGAGGTCCCCGTTTGGTGGGGGGGGGGGTATGCAACCGGGATCTCCGTTTGGGGGGGTCGCCAACAGCCAATCAGCATCCAATCTTAGCCTGACTTGGCGACCCCCCCCCCCCAAACGGGGACCCCATTCTGCCTACCCCCCCACCAAACGGGGACCCCTTTTGCATACCCCCCCCCACCAAACGGGGACCCCTTTTGCCTACCCCCCACCGAATGGGGAGGGGGTATGCTTGTCGACCCCCCCCACCAAACGGGGGAACATTCGCGTATTGTGGTCGGAGCACCGTTACGCAATGCCAAGAAGAGAAGCCCTCTAGTGGCTTACTCTTCTTCTATAATATAAAGGAATAAATTATGGACTCTTGCTACTACTCTAATAGTGCCACTATTATACTACTGCTACTACTACTATGACGGGTGTGTCCCTTTTTATGTTTAGAAAGCCAGCCATGTGGCAATTGGTTCTGTCGCCTAAGCTGTGTATCGAAATAGGATAATCATCTTCCGTACAAAATCCAGTCATACTCGTATTTGCGCGCTAACTTAACATAACACAGCGTAGGCACAGCTGTTGAAGCCTCTATGAAACTGACATAACCTCTTACTGCTGAATAATTATTGTCAATTTCGAAATAATGCCTGGTTTTATTTTAGGCGAAAAAAGTAGGAGTGGGGAGCCCCCCCCCCCCACTAGAAAGGGGGAACCCAAAAAGTGTGGGGGGAAATCCGAAGTGACCTAAAATAGCCAAAAACTGCAGTAAAAATAGCCTGTTTTCCACATATTACTTCTATAACTATGCTAAAGTGTTCAAAAATTGTTTAAGTACCAAACTAGACGATTTTTGACCAAAAATTTTGAGAATTTTGGCCTAAATCCTTAAAATTTGGCATTTTCTGGGATCCTTATAGTGAGTAATGGGAAGCTCAAAAAAGTGGGGGAGGGGCCGAGTGGGAAGGAAGAAGCCGAGTAGGGGGGGGGAGAAGAGGCTGAGTGGTGCCAGCCACCAGTAAAGTAAACCCAGAATGCTGACAGTGATCTAAAAAAGTCAGGTTAGTATTTACAATGATGCGGACGCTCCTCGGTCAAGCTGATAACTTCATTTCCCCGCTATTTTCATAGAAATAACGAAATTTGTGAGAAGCAAATTTGTTTTGGTTTAGAGTTGCAGTTATACACCGGTTCTGGCTCCTGCAAGACAAGATCTCGGATATTCAGATGCCGAGCCTATAGCGTTAGACATTGTTTTCACTCCGGGACTTTTATAACTTGGATTATCTTAGGCTTATTATCTTGGCATATAGCAGGAATATACTGTCCGGTTCCGGCCTTAGTAGGCAAGGTCCGGTCACGACAAGGGCCAAAATTCAGCAAAATCTTATTTCATATTCTGGTCAAAATTTGTGCAATTTCGCAAACGTTGAATGATTACAAATCGTTCGTTTTTAAACTTATTTGAACAGAAACAACAATAAAAGGTGCGCGGTCTCAGTGCGCCTCGAATATATAGCTAGTAGAAAGTCCACAAGTTCCATTTAATAAAATCTAGTCAGTAGCACAGCACACCGTATCAACAATTAGTAAATAGAAGAAGGATGCACAAACAAGAAGCACTCGCAAACATCAAGTCTGAACAAGTAACAGCTAGCTAATAAGAATATTCTATGAACTCTATTAAGACGACATGGTATAAAAATTTCATTGCATGAAACCTACCTGACTGTCTGCAAAAAGGAAAGGTCACCAATTCAATGTTTGCCTTTACTTACATTCTTTTGAAATAAAAGACTCAGGCATTATGAACAAACAACAAGCGGGAAGGATGACTAAACCAGTAGCACTAGGGGATCCAAATCACATAGCTATACGTACATATAACGTTAATTAATAAATTCCACTAACTAGATATATAACACAAATCTTCACGAACACTAAACGGCACAATAGAAACAAAATTGACTAAATAAAATATTTTGTAAGCACACTTGCATTTTGATGAGAAAGGGTAATCAAGCACAAAAATTTTTCCGGGACTAAAATACAAAATTTTAATTCGAAACATCACTTAGTATCAATTTACTAGGTAAATTTTGATAGTAAACTACCAACTTCTCTCACAAGGCCAATGTAGGTAAAAATGGCGATTTGTAATTTGGATACCTAGAGCACACCAGTCAAATACAGACACTGCAAAAAGCATTCAATTAATTTACCAATCCCCGATTGTTAAAAACAAATTTCTAAAATTCGACAAACTTTCGAAAAGTAAAGGGAAACTAAGGAAATGAAAATACAAAAAGATACAAATTTACCTGATTTGAAAAAGAGCTGAAATCAAGCTGGCAAGAAAATGTGAAATAATCAGAACTCTTATTTCTAAAATTATCTAAAATTTTCCACAATTTCATGTTTCTAAAAAATAGAAGACAGTATATAACGCAAACGAAGAATCTATGGTAAACAAGCAGTCATGCAAACAAAATGGAAATGGAATATTGAGTTTTAATCTGTATCTAGAGAGGCTAGTGGGAGGGGAGCTAAAGTTATTCCTTGCAGGCTTTTTCAATGTAGGCAATCAGGTCCGCTCGATCCTGAGCTTTTTTCAGGCCGGCAAAGACCATCTTCGTTCCAGGAATGTATTTTTTGGGATTCTCCAAATATTCAAACAGATGATTGCGATCCCAAGTGATACCTGAAACACGCACTAATATACGTATATATATACTAGGTATACATGTGATATACCGTACACACATTACGAACTTGTGATATGGAAGAATATGGCTGGGGCGGTGAGTTCATTCCATGCTTATATATTTGAAAGAAAACTGTAGAACCTCATTTTAGTGTAACAATAAAAATTTGAGAAGTTGGCTGCAGTTGATAAACAGCAGTATGCATGTTCGGGAAGTATTGAGATATACATGTTAAGGTAAAAAACGTACCTAACCGCGTCGTCCTACTGCCGGTAAGTATGAAGAATCAAGTCTGATTTCGCCGAAATGAATCTAGATAATTTTATGAATTTTTTCCTAAGTGGATGGGGGAGTACTCGAGGAGATGGAATTTTGGGCCTTTGCGCCACAGTACGCAAAAATTTTTGAGCCAAAATATGCTTTAAAAATGCTATTTGGATTCAAACATTTTAAAAATTCTCCTGGTTTTTGATGGGGGCTCCCGCCCCAGACCCCCGCCTTGTGTTTACATTTGCTTATTTGAGTTTACTCCAAAACTTTATGTTTGTTTGTTGTTGCTTGATGTTTATGCTATATCGTTGTATTGCATCATCTATGTTTTGTTTTCCACTATATAATTCATTAGTGCATTTGCAAATTGAAAAGTTTTGAACTACAAAAGAAATTTTTGAAAATTTTTTGCGCCTTCGGCGCATCTACATAATTGTTCTATTTCGTTCCCAGCTTTACCATTAGCGTTCTTTCTTTAGCGTATTCGTCTCTGATCTTTTCTTTAATGTCGTTAAAACGACATAATGTTAAATAATCAAAATACGATGTATTCATTTATATATGTCGAAAATAAGATACGTAGTGAGATCGCGAAAAAATTTTTCAGAAGACAAACTTTTTGCGAAAACACACTCACAGTTGCGAAGTCCAATTTTCAACAAATTCCTGCTGGTAAATGTTTCATATATATATTCTATTC
>JASAND010006201.1:0-44237 GCA_030248195.1 Trissonchulus latispiculum
CGCCACACCTAAACTCACATACAAACACGTTTAGTCACATACGCAAACATACACACGCACATTTGGGGCGGAGGGGTGGCGAGCTGCTCCGAACAATTTTTGTTTCTGTGTATGCAAATTAAGCTTAGTCTACATAGTTAGTATGATGAACTCATTGAACGAAGTGTGCAATGGCAGCCTATGATCGGTTCTTGTACAACAGGACACAGCATTCTTATTTCTGCCTATGAATCTTCTATTCACTATGTTTTTATCTTGTTTGGTTTCCTCCCTTCCTCTCCATTTCTTCTGAATATGCAAATTACTTTGGACGAAAAGGCGAAACTAGATTAAATCTTAGTAGATATATACGCATACACGCAGTAGCTTTTCTGACACCACTTTTTCTCTGCACATGACTTTTTCGATCCGCCCCTCCCACTTTTACTACTGCAGTTTCTATATTGAATTATGCAAAATCCTTTTCTAAAAGGTTTCACTCTAAAATTTGGTACTACACTTCATACTTGTGTTGGCAGCCTTTATCATTTTCTTTGCTGCATGCACACATATAAAAATGCTCACGTATACTTTGATGTATATACTAGTGGAATGGGATGTTCTCCAAACGTAATATAGTGTTTTGTCTAAGTCTCTTTGGTGTCCGAAAGTATGAACAGTCTATAAAATACTATCTGATGTAATGGTTATTACATAGACAATAACATAAAGTCGTTTATGATTAATTAATAATATTTATTAATTAATTATAAATAAATTATAACTATTAGTTCTACCAGTCATTCAAAGAGGAGTAAAATCCATGTATACTTCGAAAAAATTTTCACTTCTGTAAGAGAAAGCGTCCAGTCGTTTCCGTTAGCGTTTTCTTAAAACTCACCCTCTTCTCTTTTTGCAAAAAGGAAGACGCAAGAGGGGCCTCTCAGACAGTTTAATTAATAACATAATCAAGGCAACCTACTAAAAAACAATAACGTTTTTGATATGATTAAACAGGTGAATATTGAATGATTATGGGGGAGGGGAGGGTTATGGGAATTTAATTAGGCACGCCTTCCTCCGCTAAAACCTATTATTTACTTTGCTGTGATCATTTTCTCATTTGACGATTTTAAGGAGAGGAGAAGGAAAGTCTGAGAATTCATCAGGGGTGGCGGGGTGGCGAGAGGGGTGGCGGTTTTCGCCACCCCAGAACTCACGCGGAAACATATTCATTTACGTGCGCAGATGTGCGCACACACACTAGGGGTGGCGGGGTGGCGAGCTGGGCTGAACACTTCTTTTGACTACGCATGCAAATTAGGCTACGGGAATTTGTTTGCTGAGCCCCTATGTCGATTACACATGAGAAGTCATCCGGGGTGGCGAGAGGGGTGGCGGTTTTCGCCACCCCAGAACTCACGCGAATACATATTCTTTTACGTGCGCAGAGGTGCTCACACACACTAGGGGTGGCGGGGTGGCGAGCTGGGCTGAACACTTCTTTTGAGTATGCTTGCAAATTAGGTTGGGTGAATTTGTTTGCTGAGCCCCTATATCGTATACACATAGCGTAACACAAAAGTCACAAAAGGCGTGCATGTGTATCAAGCCTATTCCCCCCTTTGTATGTTGTCTATGCTAATAAGTACTGGAACACAATACTGAATCGAATGCAAAAGCGTTTACGTGGAGCAATTTTTAACAAATACAACACGTTGGCCGCAACAAGAACATCCACTGATATGGTTTTTTTAAATCGTGCAAACAAATCACAGACCTGTTGCGGTTCCTTTTTTCCTTTTATTTGCTTTTTTTCGAGACCTTCCTTTTATTTCCTTTTTTTCGCCCAAAATTCCTTTTATTTCCTTTTTTTCTGTCTGACTTAAAAAAGTCTAGGAATTTACAAACTTTTTAAGCAAAATTTACGTTTTTGCCCATATTTTTTCAAAAATTTCCGGCTTCGCCGAGATGTGATCATATGGATTTTAATTTCCAAGTTGGTTCTATATTTTGGACGTATTTAATAATAACTTGAATTGGCTTTACGTTTTGTATTTTGATCTATTTGGCTGGAAAAGTGTAGTTTTAAGCTATAATAACGGCTGAGCTTTTGCAGTTTCTAGAGTGCACGAAATAGCAATTTTATTTTCAGCACATGTATTTTTTGTTACGCAACGCTAAGATTATATGAATTTTGATGGTTTTAGGTCGTTTCCAGGACTTGCAGAAAATTTCGAACATTATCTAAACTTCTCATGTTATCTTTGAGATTTTAAAATATCTGAAATAGTTTACTATGGCAGCCTGTTTTCTTTATGAATGCGACTTATTTATACAGTTTAAAAAGTGAAATGTATTAACAATGCGGAATTTGATAGGAGGTTCGTGTTAACCTGGAAGCAGCGGCCCCAGCCAGTGAGGAAGAGGGCAGGTGCGCGCGGCGGGAACAACTTTAGTGTCCACAGGGAAAAAAAGAGGGCGAGGGAAGACGAGTGGGAACTTTCGCTGTTCCCCTCCCTCCACGCTAGCACATGGACGCGACCAACATAACGATGCCGGTTCGGCGGGGTGAAGAGCCTAGTATACCTTTTGTGTTTTGTCAAATTTTTGTGCTGGGGTGGCGGGGTGGCGGGAGGGGTGGCGGTTTTCGCCACCCCACAACTCACGCAGAAACCTTTTGTTTCATGTGTGCACACGTGCGCACACACACTAGGGGTGGCGGGGTGGCGAGCTGAGCTGGACACTTTCTGTTGAGTTTTCATGCAAATTAGGGTAAATTTCTCTGCTGAGCCTGTACGTCGTATAAACATAGCGGAAACAGAGAACGCAGTAGGATTCGTTTATGTAGAGAAGTCTTTTCCCCTCCCCCTTTTTACTGTACATTGTGTATAATAATTAGTACATGAAGACACATTGCTGAATTGATTTGTTTAACAGACACACTAGGGACAAAGGGCGTTGTGGCGAGCTGAGCTGAGCACTTCTTTGTGAGTACGCATGCAAATTAGGTCCCCCCTTTGTATACTGTCTACACAAATTAGTCCCGGGCCACACATTGCTGCTAAAACCGGTTGCAATCCGCTGATATGATGTTAAATGCTACATTAAAAGCCCCACGCATGTGCCTTCGAAAACGGTGAGGACGAATAAGACATAGCGGAAAAAAAGGAAAAATGTGCTGGCAAAGCCTACGTCATATTGTTAAAGCAGAGGCCCCAGCCAGTGAGGGAGAGAGCAGGTGCGCGCGGCGGGAACTACTTTAGTGTCTACAGGGAAAAAAGGGGGCGAGGGAAGACGAGTGGGTACTTTCGCTGTTCCCCTCCCTCCACGCTAGCACATGGACGCGACCAAAAAAAAGATGCCGGGTCGGCGGGGGAAGAGCCTAGTTTACCTCTTGTGTTTTGTCAATGTGCTGGGGTGGCGGGGTGGCGGGAGGGGTGGCGGTTTTCGCCACCCCACAACTCACGCAAAAACATTATGTTTCATGTGTGCACACGTGCGCACACACACTAGGGGTGGCGGGGTGGCGAGCTGAGCTGGACACTTTCTGTTGAGTATTCATGCAAATTAGGTAGGGTAAATTTCTCTGCTGAGCCTGTACATCGTATAAACGTAGCGGAAACAGAGAACGCAGTAGGATTCGTTTATGTAGAGAAGTCTGCCCCCCCCCCCCCCTGTGGTGAGCTGAGCTGCAAACTTCTTTGTGAGTACGCATGCAAATTACGTTCCCCCCTTTGTATATTGTCTGTACAAATTTGTCCTGGCCAACACATTGCTGTTGGAAGCGTTTGTTATCCGCTGATATGAGGTTTTTTAAATGCTGACAAAGCATTTACTAAAAGGAAGTCTACTGTTCTACTGTTTGCATTTCAGGGAAATTCCTCAGGCCATCTACTAATGAATGGAATTTGAAGAGAGATGGAAGAAGAAAGCAACAGTTTTTTTATAAGAATTGTATGGAAAATGAAACGAGGCGGTAAAGGGCCATAACAGAAAAAGAGGGCGTGAAATTAATTGCTTTGGTTTAATGCTGAAATGTTTAACAGGACATCTACAAGGGAAAAATAAGACTAGATTATGTTATGCCCTTTTCCGCCCGTTCAAAGCAAGTGATTACATGTTTTACCACTTTGTTGTCTGTTTCTGTGGTACATGTGATCCTTTGAATAAAATCTGTGGAGTGATTGATAGATTGATAGGATACATAATAGTATAATCTATAGAGCCAGCATCTGGAGGTAGCGTTTTAGGTAGACATTTACACTGTGGATCGGATGTTTCATCAGAGGGGGGGGGGAGGCTAGTGGAAGCGAGTTTAGGACATGATCCTTCTAGGACGACAGGCGTTTCCTGTGTGGGTTTCATCGGGACGATCAAGTAAGGCTAGCAAAGGGAGAAAACTCAAACTATCTCTGACCTACGCACTACTCTGACATTCTCTTGCTCCCTGTCTCTCTCTCGCTCCCTGTGTCTCTATCTCTCGCTCGCTCGCTCGCTCTCTCTCTCGCGCTCTCTCTCTCTTCGTTAAAAGTGTGCCTCATGAAACGCGCCCCATATTTTACGTGGAGTTTGCGTGCAAAACGGAGGGATGAGAGACCTGCTGCGCTGAGGCGCAGCAGGAAAAATAGGCTCGTTTGTCGCTTTCGGTTTCAAGAGGTCTGTGAATAATCTAGTGTAGTAGCAAGAGTACATAATATATAAGCGTGTCCTGTACTTATGCCTATTTAACTTCTGCCTACACTGTGACAAAACTCAAGACTGTACTTATGCCTACATATTAGTCTGGAAAAGGTGAAAACTGTCCTTCTGCCTACAAATAGCGTAACCCTGTCCGTGAAATATAAAATTATGTTCAATTGTCAACAATTTAATCAAAAAGCCATAACTACTGCTACACTGCTTACATAACTCAATACTCATTACATACTCAATAACTGCTGCTACTACAACGCACACTGCCAAAATAGACATTACTGAACATTTTCTCTTCTTAATTTCTGAATACAACTAAACTAATTTTGGTTTTTAAAAAATTTGTTACTGTATTTTCGTATATTTTTCCAAATTTTATGCAGACTGAAGTGAATTTTTTCGAGAAACATCGTTTATATCTAATAGCTGGGCGGGCACCCTTTTTTAATTATCATGAAATCGCTCTTCGTTATGGAAAAATTAGCTAAAATGTATGCGTAACTTTGATTTTGCCTATTTTCCCAAACATGGCAAGCGGCAACTTTAGCAAGGAAGCAGCAATCGGGGCAACTAAAAAGGGTCCCGGAATATTTTTGTGTAGAACACATAAGGGGCAACCGTCTGGTTTTGCGTACTAAATGCTAGACAATCGCTTAAAAAACTTTTTCTTTTTTAACAGGTTTCTTATATACAGCATGGTTAAACAGAGTTAAAATACACAGAGTTAAAATTCAATCTTCAATCTTTCTTCTGTTTGTAAGAGGTCTAAGTATTACGGCAGGCATTTGTAGGCAGAAGGACAGTTCTGAGTAGTAAAGGTCAGATTGTAGCCACAAGTTAAATTTATAGTTTTGATTTGTAGGCAGAAGGACAGTTTGGAGTTTTGTTATCGCAGCGGTGACTTCAAACAGTAGGCAGAAGTTAAATAGGCATAAGTAAAGTAAAGCTACATATGTAAGAGTAAGAAACTAAAAACTGTACAAATCATGCTAGGTATGCTCGGTTCATTTACTCAGGATCCCCCCATAACTTCCGGAGTAGGGGATCCCACTTTGCACTAATTACGCGGAAGTTTGGAAACAGTATAGAAAAGCTTAGTGTTAGTTGAACTCTGATTGTCTATATCAATAGTTCATAATAAAATCAGTTGTGTTAGTACACAACAGGGTGCGATTACAAAGGAAATTGAGAAATACACTCGAAAGGAGGCTGGGTTCTCCAGTTTAAATCAACCAAGGATGAAACGGCAAAAATGAAAGTGACCAATCATCGCAAAATGACTGCAAAAAATCAAAATGGTGGGACCAAACTTCTGAATTTCAAGTCAGTCTGTGACTGGGATTGCTAGAGAGCGGTTGCTTTAGCTTAGGGAACTTCCTGGGGGGAATTCAGCTTAATAACCGCTGTCACCGAAAGCAGAAAGGACCTGATCTCGCCATATTAACAGGTTTCGTATGTCACTGCGTGAAACTGAAACATAGGTGGCGCCTGATAAATATCGATTTCCCTTTGGCTAATTCTCTGCTTATTCAACTGTAATTTTGGATTTCCCCACTTGACCAACATTTATTTTCGAGTTTTCTACTTGCTCAACTTCTGGAGTTTTTCATTTTATGCTAGAATTAATGTAATCAACACACTGACAAGAACTAACTCAATCCAATACATAGTGAAAGCGTGTACACCATTTCTACTAGTGCAATCGAATGTATGAATAAAATGACTGGTAGGCAATGAATTATGTAAACTTCAAAAGTGGTTCGCTTTCTCAGTTATTATTGTAGATTTCGCCAAGTGTGAACCCACGTGGGAAGGGAAGCTCAAAATTAACAGGATTATTGCGTACGTAGGCAACCGAAGTTGGCCAAATGGAGGCAATGGCAAACATTTCTTCCTTACGAATATAAACTCCAATTGGTACGCAGAATAAATGATGGCTTATTTATTTTATTATGACTTATTTATTTTATTATGACATCCATACTCAGTGCATATACAAATGGACTAAAGCGTCTCACTTTAAAGTCAGTCAATTAATAAATGTTGTAAGAAAGAGTTCACAAATTAGTGTTAAGCCTTAAACGAAGAAAAACAGGTACCATGAAATCCTTCGTTCAAGAAGTAGGTGCATTTCATTTTAGCCAACTCGTCGAAGTCGAATATTAAATATTTTGCTCAGTATAGCGGCTGCTAGAATAAACATATACCAACGGACAGAGCCGATTTTAATTAGTAAATGGATGAGTCGGATATTAACTAAAGCCCAACTTCAAATCAACCACAATGAGCCCACTATCTGAAAATTGCCCGCTGTTGCCCCCACATCATTTTATTGTTCTCCGGATGTTTCAAAACTTCAATTTTTCCTGGATCAAACGACCACTAGAATAGGTGGATCCTGTTTGGTCGTGCTGAAGGAAGGTCGTGGATTTAGGAAGGAGAGATAGGAAGTATGAACAATTAAATTTTTTTGAATTTTTCACCAAGTTTTTCAAACTGCGGTTAACGGTTATGACTTTAATGGTTATGACTTGATGTTGGCCAAACCCTTTTCATCCCTCCAGAGCGACCACTTCCTGAAACGAGTAACTTTGTCTCACCCAAGCGTGGTTGTTAAGAAGTCTCTTTTTCGTCTCCGTATTCACAATACTCGTGAACTCCTTTTAACAACCAATAAGACATTTAAACTATGAAAAAATCAATACCCGCTAGTTCTGGGATTTACTTTACCACAAGGCACAAACATGTACTCTAGATAGTTTCGTTTTATCACATTTCTGAATTGACTACAACAGTCGCTGTGCTGAAATGGTGTCCATTGGACGCTGAAGATGGGAGAGATCGGGCACTAAGGGATCCGTTTTGAAAAGTCGTGGTTCTGCCAGTATGAGACTTCCATTGAGTAAACATTAGCTGATCCAAACTGTTAACGAATGAATCATTGTCTATTGATGTAAGATCTTCTGGGGATTCCTAAAATATAAATAAGCGAAGTAGAAAGAAGTATGGGAGGAAATGATTCACACATTCTTTCTATGCTCAAGCTCGCAAACAAATGAGGGATAGAAGATTGTGCATACTGAAACTGAAGGTGAATTCATTTTTTCGGAACTACATAAGTGAAGCGATAGCTATATCAGTACCAATCTGAGCCACGGTTACTTTAAATTTTTCGACGTTTCCAGTGGAAAAAGCTAACTTTGCGACAAAAATTCTACCAAAACTGTCATAAAATGAGAAGCATCCAATACCAAAGAAGTACCTGCCTATGATACATACAATGAAGAATAAATAGAAAATATTTTCTCAGTTAATAATACATTCGAATAAATTAAAAAGCCCCAACCAGGATTGAAAGATATTATATAGTAAAAAAAGTGTTAACATATTGCTGGATAAATCTATAGGAGAAAATCGAGTTATTATGTTGGGTAAATTTACATATGTACCCAAAAAGCAATGGTGAGCATTAATACATACCTTATCGAAGTCATGAGGATTGTCTATGTAGTGAAGGGAAATGTCGTCCCAACAGTTGTCTTGTAGGTTGGGTAAAGTTTTGTCATTGTGACAAAAAGTGGCTTTCCGGTGACGGCACCACAGAAACAAAACTCCTGAAAACAACACAAGACATTGGAGGTTGCAGATTATGTATGCATTACGCCAAGCTGTAAAAAATGATTTCACTTTTGCTTTAGCTCAATCAATACGGTTTTTACAGAGCAAGATCTGTCTGTGCTACCACCATGGGATAACAGGGGGGCAATGGGGAGGGCCACAAACCCGTAGACCGACAAACAAAGGGGTAGACCCCCTCAGCACGAGGAAGAAAACTAACCCATCAGTGTTTTTACGAAAAATTGAACATTTTAAACTAATTTTAGCAATTTTTTTCTATAGGGTTTTTAAAAAAGCGCTTCATCTTCATTTCTTATTAGTTTTTGGCCAAAACTGTAAAACAGTTTGGAATTTTTTAGGGGTAGACCCTAGTAGGAAACGGGGTAGACCCCCCAAATCGGACCCTTTGTTTAATCACTACTTCACTTTCGAAATAATGTTAAAAGACATTCATGGATTAATTAAAAGAAAGAGCTCCAAACCTACCGAGGACAACAACGAATGTGGCAGTGCCCACGCCAACCCCAAGGGCCACGTGCCACACCCAGGACGATGCCGTTGGTTCAGACACGATACTGAGGGAGGTTTGATTAAGAGTCACAAGAGGTATTTTAGGATCAGGGGGAAGAGTCTGATTAGACTCACTGGAAAAAGAGGTTGGGATCGTCACAGTTTGATTGGCAACCTCAGAAAAATCTGAGGAATTGGATACTGATTTATGAAATGTTGACGAACTGAAGGAAATATTCTGACTAGATAATGCAGTTTCAGTGGGCGATTCGGATATTAGTGTGGTGGGGAAATCGTCAGTAGCAGGGACACTGGTCGATGGATAACTGGTGTCGACGTCGGACGAATTTTCTAAATAGTAAAACGTTGGATTAGCTAATCTAGTGTAAATTATTTAGCGAACAGTTGGCAAATCCTCGGTTGTAAAACAAGATATATATAAATTGTATCATATCGAGCACGAGCAGCCAAACTGAGAAACCTTTATCTCATATTTGCCAACATTCGAGTTCAACTGCAAATACTGGATGAGTGTAACTTTTGAAGCTTAATTTTGTTTGGCAAACATTGGCTGAAATCAACCTACGGAGACTATTGAAGATTTCAAAAAACTAAATTTGACTACAATTCCTTATTTTAGAATTTTACAGTGCCACCAGCTAACTTGCTTGCCTTGCCTTTGCTTTGTAACAGCGCTTTGCTTAGTCACCAACGTTGTTCTAATCTAATCATCAGAAAAAAGGTTGAATTTTTCATTGAGGAAGTGGCTTTATCAGATCCAAATTATGTAATAACAGGAGAATTTTAAAATTGGATCTTTATACTAGAAATTGCGAAAAATCAGTAAATAACGTAACAATAAATTTGAAAACATATGAAAAGCAATCATAAGACGGTGCCAAGAAAGGACAAGACTGAACCATTAGGTGGTACATGCTATATATCTCGTTTTGTTGAACAAACATTTACTACCTACAAACTGCAGACACAGTGTCGTGGCGCAGTACTTGTTTTCATGAAATACTGGTTGTAGTGCAGTGGTACTATTATCAAATAAATGAAACGTCAAAACACGTAGGTTTTGAGGTCTTCAAAACATGCAGTTGAAGTAGTATACTTTCTGCAACCTTTCACAAACGCCACTTCAAGTAGGCTACACAATAGACTGTAAAGAAATAGTTGCTTTGTAAGGGCAATTTAGAAAAAATGAAAAGTATCGAAGAGATTGAATACTTTAAAATTTGAGGACTATTGAAAGTAAACTATAAAATGGATGAAATTTGAGACACGCAGAAATATCGGGTCTTTGTCCTTTCTGGTTAGAGTTACAGTAAAATTTCATTTAATACAAAGCTTTTGTAGTAAAAAATAAAAGCTATAAAAGAAGAAAGTGCAGAAGGCACGAGTTTAAAGTTTCTGGCTTTACTCAATTTAACACTTTAACCATCCACAAATTTGAGTTCCATGAGTCTGAAAGACTCAAGCTTTCTAGCTTGAGTGTAAATTATCTAAGAAGTTAGCTGTTTTATTAAAACCTAAACCGAGCAAAAATTATCGCTCTGAAATTTTTAAATTAAAGCCTGAGCAAACAATTTATAAGCTTTAAAGCAACGAAGCATAATAAATAACAGAGCACTTCAAAATGGACTTTTCTTAATTGAGTGCAAGAAATCTTCAAAAGATCAAAGGTTTATCGTGGTCCCTACACCGCACGCAAAACCCTGAATGCAGGTTTTCCTCAAACTGGTATCCTGTCGAAGCGGAAATTCAGTCTTTCGCTCTGTTTCCGAGCTTAGTTTCGAATGAAAACAGTTCCGTTGATTTTGGTCGTGAGCTTCAAACCTACTTCTAGCGGACTACTGTTTATTCACGAGGATGGAATATCTATTTAGGGAAGGGTAAGGCGTAGGAGTAGCGTACAGACGGTTTCCCTGCTATATAAAGCATGTCGCTGTTATCAATAGGTATTAACAATTACAAATCAAATAAACCTCGATAAATGTAGGTAACATAAGTCGGACAACCATATTTGAATACCTTAATCACCGGTTTCGAACACGAACTGCCGCGACATCGCATCCGCAGCCGACTGAATAATAAAAAGCCAATGTTGGCAATTAAAATTTGAGAAATTCTGACTAAAATTGTGTAAACATGTGTATAGGTTTGGAGTGGTTGAATACAAGACTGGTTTTGCTAACAAATGGACAGATAGCAAACATTACTTCATGGTTTTTGTGAAACTTTTGTAAAAATTTCAACACACAGTTTACTGCATCCTCGCACAGGATGAGCAAAATTTAACAAGCATAATTTGAGTGCTACTTCATCCTTGTAGACAGGTGTCTTCTATTTGAGTAAATATAGTTCTGAGGCTGCTAACATGTGTTTTGTACTGTATACTTAAAAAGTTGACTCAAAACAGGAACAGCTAAGAATGCTATCTGAATTCAATAGATCTCATTAGTATCTGATCTGCATTCTGCACTTTACAATTTTGAATTGTACGCTTGGCACCTTTACAGGAGATAAATATTAAAACATTTCCTTTATTTGTTAGTAAGCTAGGCACAAATTAAACCTGACAAAACCGTGAGAAGTCCATCTACAGGAATGCTAACTAGAAATAAGAAGCTATCTAGGATATGTGTGAGGTAGATAGATGCTCCAACTCATGCCCCTATTTGTAAATGTTTTTAACTAGCCTGAAAAAACGCCATTTCTGGTAGGCATAGCAATATCTATTCCATTAGCTGAGGCCTTAGAGGAAGGCAAAGGCTCCTAGACCTGGCAGGCTAAAGGGAAGCCTGTCTTAGCGTTTGCATATGAACAAAGTGCAAATAGAAGTTGCTCTGTAAGGTAATGGTGCTCAGATTTAGAGGAGGATCAATAGTGCAGAGCTAGGCTTATAACATGGCTTTAATGAAGCTTCTTTCAGCAGCTCACCAGGGGGAGAGGCACAACGCCAGCCTTCAAAACTTACGAAAATATATCAAATTGGACCACTTGAAGCGGAACTAATCACATCTAGGAACAAGACGATAGATCTCGCTTTAATTCAATTTTTGCGGCTGATTTGAAATTTTAGGATACGCTTGCCTGATTTGTATGAAAAGGGTTGATTAGCAAATTAAAAGCAGACATAGCAAGCTTTCAGCTACTGAATGGATGGAATGTGAATATGAAGCATCAAGAAAATAAATTTTCACAAGCGCTAATCTGGGCAGTTTTTTACTAAGTCATGTTCATGTTCAGTATACCAAGGGACAGCTGGTTTGCTGGCTTGATTATGTCTTGGTTGTTTTGATGCTGTGAAAATCACTGTGATAATGGAATCACTCTGGGTTGGGGTTGTGGAATTGAGCTACATAATTGTAGATACTTTTTCTTTCTTCTACAAATCTTACCAATAAGAAGACATGAGCAAAACAGAAGCAGAACAATTTTCTTTTGAATAACAAATCTTAATGACAAATCAAGAGTTGAGCCTACCGATAGCTTGCCGATGAGTTGGCTATTGGCTGATTGAGATTAATGAAATAATCGAGTTAAGAACTTACTGGATTTTTAATTAGCTACTTACCGGATGCAGGTTGCATTCCACTGGTAATATTGTGAACTGGGAAGACGTGAAGTTCGTTGACAGACATATCAAATAAACCTTCAGCATTCAAACTTTTGGTTTCATTGAGTAAGTCAAAATCAGTAGAATTTACAGGTTTATTTCTCCTATAGTCATCCAAATTTTCAGAAATCCAACGAGTAAGATTGGTGACTTGATCTGCAATGTCTAATATAAACGCCATGGCTCATTTATGCATCTGAAACAGGCAAAAACGTGTGGTGTATAATTTATTGCAGTTTGCAATACCTGCAGTGTGGGAAGACTAATTATGCTTTTCAAGAAAGAAAACATTGCGATGACATAAATTTTATCGGTTATGTCACGAAACAAGATCAGTGGAAGAACTTGGAATCATTTGTTCCAGTTTATACTCGACTCTGGAATCAAAACTGATTTTAAAACTTGTTATGTATATGCATTACTCAAGATGACAGACTTGAAAGAACAGAACACCTATGAGTAACAATGACTATTGAAACCTACCCAAAAACACCTACCTGTCACTTACAAACTTCAAAATGCAAAACATTGATTTTTAAGTAGGTACAGACAATCATGAAATGATATATCTTATTGTTGGAATAAGCTGTATCTGCTTATAAAGTAGGAATGCTAACATAACTTTTCCTTTGAAGGTTTACTTATCCGGCTTGTAAGAATAATATATTTTCAAATATGCGTTGCGTCTGGTTTCGCTGAATGTAAAATCGTTAGGATTCTATGGAACGTTGCATTTGCAGTTTAGAAAAGACGATTTAATGTTTCTTGAAAAAATGTTTTCAAAGCTTCAGGTGAGGTAACAAGTAACTTATGGTGACAGACAATTTTGTTTAATGTTTATGGTCTTCAAGAGACAGAAAGTAATCTTAGTTGTCTCACGCGACGTGGCCACCTTTAGCCACCTTACTGAGATGAACTGCATGTCCATACGTATAAGATTTTAAAAGACTTTGTCTTGAATTTGAACAGCGTTCAAAACGTATCAGTCACGATTATACCGTGGCTCCCGAAGCTCCTTTGCAAGTTTGCTGGAACTTCATAAATATTGGAAAACGAGGCCTTACTGCTGAGATACCCAATATACTGCTGCTTATTTGTCAAAAGTCTTTAAAGGATTCTAGGTTAAATTCGAATCGTGGTGTAGTGGTTGCGCGCCTGACTGCAGTTCGGGAGGTCCGTGGTTCGATTCCCGGCGGAGTTAAATCTTTACAGCAGTATTGATTTTTGAGTCGCATACTTGATGGACCATAGGATTCACTATGTCTGGATTTACCATTCTCAACGAAACCTAATCGTAAGAAACTTCGTACTAGGCAGCAACTTGTACGTTTTAAACATTTGTCCTTTAAATCCTGTAAAAGATCCTAGCTTTCTGTGCATCACAGAAATGAAGGAAACGAAACGCCAAACGACAAGGCAATTCCTGAAACGACCCAAGGTGTAAATTGTAAACGTATGCTGTTGTATTCAGTTCAAAGTTATCAAGTGAGCATCAAGTTGACACTATGTGGGCTTGAAGCAACCAACCTACGAACGGCAAAGCAGATTACAATATGCAAACAGTGCAAACAATATTGTGTTTAACTAGTGAAGTGAGCTTGCAAACAACCACAAAAGACTGGAAATAGAATCCCAACGTTATGCAGCCAATCTCAGCAATGTAATTCGACAAAAGCTTTAGGTCATTGACTCTCCATTCAAACACAATGTTCAATATTGCACAGACATGGAGTGACTAGTAAAACTACGCAATCCCTCAATTCTGAAACCAAACTGAAAGCGAAGTTTATATCCAACTTCATAAAGCTTCATGTTTTAAATAGAGCCAGTCACACTAAAAAATCACGAACTGCCCTGGTGACTGTAGTCACAGGCTAAATGATAGAACTAATAAAAAATAATTGCCACTGCATCTTCATGATTCCACAAACTCTAATAAATTAACTACCAAATCAAGAATTTAATGATGCCAGTTGATTTGGTAATTCTAAATTAGCGTAGAGTTCTAAAAGTTTGGTTTCATAATTGGTAGCTTGAGTTTCTGTGAAAGCATAACTAAGAGTAGACAAGACACGCAAATATGAAATTTCTGTTCAGGCTTTAAACATCTCCAAGCCTTTCCCAAGAATCAAATGTAGGTTGTCCTTCCGAGCAGACAACTACTCTTTATCTAGACATTCAGTTACTTTGTTTTATGCTGAAACACCATAAGAATGGCAGAATAAGAATTGTTAAAGTTGAATTTCACTTATAGGAAGCGAAGCGTTTGGCTAGTAAAGATAAGTTCATATGATTTTAGAATTTTTAAGAGATTAATGTGTACTGTACTTACTTGTAATGTGTAGTAATGCCTACTTTTAAATGCTTAAGGTGGTATATAATTCCTTTTGGGCACATATTGTTGGTTGGCGGCGTAAATCAAGGTGAAATTTGACGAAACGTTCCGAAATACGTTCTTTTAGCATTCTAACATCCTCTGCGCAATCCCGCTTCAAAACTTCGATATCTCCGGTCAGGGCGGTTTTCCCCAATTTCTGAAAGCTTGGCGTCAGCTATACAGTTATGACTATATTCATTCGAAAGATCTCGTTGAGCTTCATAGTTTTGCTTTTTAAAGCAACGTTCTAGCTTTTCTCCACCGTGAGATATAGCCGATTTTCTTGTTTTGGCGTCGAAAACTTGTCATTTTTGCAGAAATCAAATAATCCATCATTTCTCGAACTATGCAGCCGTAAAATCAAACTAAGGGCGTCGATCTGAAGGACTCACAGGGGCAAATTATCCGACGCATGATCGTCTTCCAACAGCTATCCCGAAGGCTGCTATCATAAAAAATGTAGTTTTTGCAAAAACACGACCAATTTTTTCCAAAGATTGTGGACTCTTCACCATGCAAGCTGGAGGGCAGCTACTGAACAAAATGTGTTCTACATAAATATGCCCAGGGACGATTTTTTAGTTGCCCCGATTGCTGCTTTCTAGCTAAAGTAATCGCTTGACAAATTTGGAAAAAGTAGGCAAAATACAGGTTACGCACACATTTCAGCTTATTTCTCAATAACGAAGAGCTATTTCACAATAAATAAAAAATCGACCTCAGCTATTTGATGGAGGTATCGAATGATATAACTTATGTCTCGCGAAAAAATTTACTTGAGTCTGCAAAAATTCTGGAAGATTATACTTCTTCTAAAATGTGTTAAAACGTTTTTAGAAAAGCAACATTAGTTTCGTGTCATGCATTAAAACGAGAAAATGTCAAGCTACATTTTGATATAAAAATGGCTTCTTAACTCCAAATGAATGAGTAATAATGGTGCAAACTTTATGTGACCAAAGGGAATCACCACCTTAAATGATCTATATAATTGAGTATATTTGGTAAATTTGACAGGCCCACTTAGATTTGACGTTGTTCAAAGGTTGCAAAAATTCATGGAACCTTCTCAAATTAGTAGGGTTGAAATGTAATATATTGTGTAAAACTACAAGCTGTGCAGACAATATCCATTTCTCATAAGTAAATGGATACAGTTCACATAGATATGTGTATATAATGTAGCTTTAGCAAGGAATAAAAGCTGGTACGCCGGACACCGGAGTTTCGCTATCGCAGTAAGGAAGCTTCACGATTCGAGTACAAAATCAACTACCTATTTGAATAATTTGACATCTTCCCATTATTTTATGACCTTTTCCACACTATTACGTTTGAAGTTCATTACTACTGGGAGTTTTTCTTCGTCAAAACGCGCCTCAACGGCTCTCCTTGTAGCTGATTTCTCCGGTGAAACCTTTGAAATTGTGAGCAATTCTTAGACCATTTCGGGAGACAGCCTTTTTCAAAAATCCTATTGATTTACATTACACTAATTCAATATCACCACACTAAGTTTTGGGGTAGTAATATAGTGAAACGCACAGAGGGTACCATACAAATTGTACACAGGTAGGTAACTTGTATTTTTAGTTTTTTAGGTCAGAAGCCATGCTCGCGGTCATTTTAATGCTTCGGTGCTTTGAATCATTATATATGGCCAGCTACATATTTTGGGAGAATATTAATGTATGTATGTGTTTTTGGTAAACTAGTTGAACAGTTTCGTTTTGGTGGTCCTATTGAATCGTTAACTCTAATGACAACTTACATCTTAGTCATATGCAGATATCGGGAACGAAAAGTAAATATAGAATTCTGAAACTGTAGCTAACGAACTAGTGCGGAAAGTCCGACTATGTCCTAAATCCTACACAAAGATACTTTTACGGAAGCAAAGTTCTAGAATTTAACTGCTAAAACCCTAAAGTAAACTTAACCTAATTTCAGTCTTGCTAGAAGGCAAGCAGACCTCAGCCAGATGGCTTCCGATCTACTTCTAGGCTAAGTAGTGGACTACGACAGAGTTTATTATCTTGCTTGTGAATTAGAGAAAACTTAAGTATTCACTAAAGGCAAAGAGAGCACTTTGGAACAAACAGAACACAGAATTTTAACCCAGTGTTTCAAATAACATGCTGAGAGAATAGGAACGGGAATCCTTTACCTTAGAAAAGACTTTATCAAAGCTGATCAATATAGAGATAGTGTCAAGCCTAGTAGGTACGACCTCAACTGAGCAAGGTTGTCATGGCTACTGGAGAGTGATAAAAAGTTTTCGAAACTGTAAAATGTTATGCATATAATATATCAAGCGGGCAGCTACTCTTTACGTAATTTTGAAGTAACGTGAAGACAATGAAATTAATAAAAAACATATACCTAAATTTGAATTCACATTGAACAGTTTGCATCCTACGTAGTACTTAAAACGTAATCTACATGTTAATCATCTCTTCTGTCGATACTGAAGATGCGTTAGCCTGGATATAACTTTCTAATGCTAAGTTGCTTTACTATAAATTTAATAGCCAGAATTTAGCTCTTTTTGTTGGGTGAAGACCTATCATTAATTAACTTTGAATGAGCTGTTGAAAGAATAGAGGGCCTAACGGGACGTTCCACTAAAGTCCACTTCTGCTTGATGCACAGATACTCTAGCTAGTGTTGTGCGTTGGCCGGTGTGGCCATTGACCGGCCAAGCCATTGGCCGTTGGCCAAGAAAATCTCAGCCAGTTGGCTTGGTCGGACATTGGCCGACGGCCGGCCAACGGACAACGGCCACCGGCCTATTGGCTGGCCTTGGCCAATGGCCGACTGTTGGCCATGCTCAAATTTACTGATTTTGTACGTCAACTGTATTACAAAATTTAATTTTGCTATACAATATCGTGCACATGTTGCATTATACGGCCAACGGCCAAGCCAAAAGGCCATACGGCCACAGCCCAGCCAAGCCAACCAGGAAAAATTTCGGCCAATCCCAACACTAACCAACTGAGCGCCGGTAGTTTAGAGGGGATCATGCATGTAAATAAATTATTAAATTATGTGGGTATATTTCATACAATGTTTCTTGTTTCTGCATTGAGACAGTAAGCTAACATTTACGGTCGTCGAAGGCTAACGGAAAGCCGGGTGTTCGACCGACCTCAAAATTTAACAAAAGTTTCGGGTCATCATCACACCAACTCAGTGCACAAGGAATGTCCTGCGGTTGTAGTCTTTTTGATTCTCTCCCTTGTAGGACTATGCTACGATCCTGCCTACTATAAATTGAAACTGGTTGTATTTCTTCCCATATATTATGTAATGCTCAAAACTTTTTCCTAAGACGTAAAATTAAGTTGTGCTTGTCTTATCGATAGCTAAAAATCAAAGAATATGGCAATCTTCTAATAAAGCTGATATAGATATATCTTCTGTTTCTGTATTGTTGTGTATAATGCGGTGGGAGTATGGCAAGCCAATTGCATGAACAAAAGCTGTATTCACAGAAGTATGGGAGTCGCAAACTCGCTTGCCACATGCAGATGAAGCCGAGCTCTCGTGAAAGACGAATTCGCAATCGCAATTCGCAAGTATTCGCTTGCAAGTTCACCTTCTAGTGCCTATAAATTTCTGAAAGCACTGATGGCAAAAATATATACTTGTAGCTGAAAAGACTGGCTAAATCCAAACTTAACCAAAAAAGACATTTTTGTTTATGCTTAAACGGTGACTGTGCTATCTCACAAGTACAAGAGTTTATAATAGGAAGTGTGAGAGACTCAGCTCTTATATGCTAGTAGTTTAAGCCTGCAAGATGCTCCGCACATTAAGCGGAAATCTCGCGGAGTGGTTCCACTTATGCTTACCACGTCAAGAATATTCTCAGCGCTTCTACCAGGGCTGATGGACCAAGAACAAGATATATCTTCTGTTTCTGTATTGTTGTGTATAATGCGGTGGGAGTATGGCAAGCCAATTGCATGAACAAAAGCTGTATTCACAGAAGTATGCGAGTCGCAAACTCCCTTGCCACATGCAGATGAAGCCGAGCTCTCATGAAAGACGAATTCGCAATCGCAATTCGCAAGTATTCGCTTGCAAATTCACCTTCTAGTGCCTATAAATTTCTGAAAGCACTGCTGGCAAAAATATATACTTGTAGCTGAAAAGACTGGCTAAATCCAAACTTAACCAAAAAAGACATTTTTGTTTATGCTTAAACGGTGACTGTGCTATCTCACAAGTACAAGAGTTTATAATAGGAAGTGTGAGAGACTCAGCTCTTATATGCTAGTAGTTTAAGCCTGCAAGATGCTCCGCACATTAAGCGGAAATCTCGCGGAGTGGTTCCACTTATGCTTACCACGTCAAGAATATTCTAAGCGCTTCTACCAGGGCTGATGGAAAAAGAACAAGAAGGAACCGAGGACAAGCCCGAACGGGAGGCGTCAGGCACACTCGTACCCACGTAACAGGACCGAGAAGGGAGAAGGGAAGAGGGAGGTTCAGCTACCCGGGTTTCGCACCACGGCCCTTCTGACTCCGGAGCAGACATGCTAACTAACAACACCACAGGGCCATCAGCTGAACTCCAACATCAGGCTTATCAATCTTTCCTATGCCTGCTTTCCTTACAATGTGTTTATATGCGATTGAAATAACGCATCTGAGTGAATAGTTAATCACATTCCTCATGTCAAAATTACATGTACAAACGTACACCCTCCGCGATCTCGTAGGGGGTACCGCTTAACATTGTTAAGCGTGTGTTTATGAATGAAAGAATTTGATTGGACTTAGCATTTACGGTGGGTGACTGCAGTAACCAATGAGATTCATTTTAGTTCATCCGCATACTAACGCACGGCTTGCGCTAAGCGGTACTCCTTCAAGATCTTGGAGGGGTACGCTTATTCATGTAATTTCGACATGAGGTAAGCGATTAGCCAATCAGGTACGTTTTAGTTCATGCGCATATAAACGCATGCTTAACATAGACAAGAGGTACTATCCCCGAGATCTCGGCCTCAGTGTGCCGAGCATCTCGCAAGTTTATTCTATTGGGGGGAAGACCTAAGTGTCTCACTCTTCCTATCATAGGGCAACATAATTAGCATATCATATGATGGAGGGAATGGCGGGTGCAGAGTCCCTCCACAGACCGAACAACAACGGGTAGACCCCCTCGGCGAGAAGAAAAAAGGGTAGACCCCTCAGTGATTTTTACCAAAAATTGCTCATTTTCTAACAAAGTGTAGCGATTTGTTAAAAAACTTCTTAAAAATCGCTAAAACATCTTCATCTTTTACTAGATTTTGGCCAAAACTGATAAAAATTTGCAATTTTTGCAAATTTTGGGGTAGACCCAGTTAAAATTTTAGAATTTTTCAGGGGTAGACCCTTCGCCAGAGACCCTTCGGCAGACCCCCAGAATTGAAGCCCGTGTTAATGTACGCTTCCATTTATAAACTCTTGCAAGCACTAAGTGTACAGTATGCATACAATGGGTGACCGGGTAAAAATATTAATTGCAACGTTTTTGGTTAATAAATGGATTCTGGCTTTTCTATTTAAAGATATCACTGTAAGAATTTGAAACCGCTATTTCGGTTTCTTTGCCAGTCAGCTCATAATCTAAAACAAGTAACCCCTAAAAGAGTTAGTATTCCGCCCTAGCATTGACATCAAACAACAAATGAAGCAGTCCGGAATTCTTGAGGATGCGTATTCTTGTATTGGGCTGCATTTGGTTTGGTTAAGATTCTTGTACCTGCACTAAAAATTGGCCCATTGTTGGAATTTGTCAGTAAAACGAAGATTAAATCAAACTGAGGATGAGGGTTTAATTTTTTGGTGATCGGTTTGTTTTCAGGGCCGCTTGCCAAGGATTTCCCTCAGGATCCTCCAAGCAGCATACTTAGGAAGCTGTCTAGGAGTTATTTAGGAGATAGTTAGTTTCAAATGTTTCTAATGACTTCTCTTAAGTTCAGCTGGCGCTGCTCTCTACTCAGGAAAAAAGTTAGCTGTGATGGTCGGTCAGCACTCAGCACTCCTAACTTAGGACAATCTTTTGAAACTGATTTCTCCAAGTTGACAACCCACGCATAACTTACTCCTAGCCTTAAGTTAAGAGTATCTTTTTTCTTCGCGGCCCAGTTTTATTTATTAACAGTAGATTTGAGAGTTCAACACTGTCCCTTAAATACAGGAAAAGGTGCAATCCTTGCCACGTTCAGGGACAAAAGGTAAGGAAAACATGACCCAGGGAGCATGCAGCATAGGCTGCAAAATAGGAGGTTGACTTCGCCGGAACGTTTGAGATCTCTTAATTTTTCATAACCAATTTGACAAATTTGGGAAATAACGTCCAATTTTTGAAGAAAATAAAGTCCAATGTTTTGAGGATTTCGTTATATCAGTCACAAATTAGGGGTTAGCGCTAATTTTTAGTTACACGTTAGTTTATGCATAAAAATCTCCGTCTAAACTACGTGTATTCACAAGTCACTTAGGAGCCGCTTTCTTCAATTTTGCTTCGCAAAACTACAGCTCTTTGCATGCTCAACTAATTTGCATATTTAACTTAACGCAAGTAGAAAGTCAGAGCAACCGAGGGGAGAATAAAGTGAAGATTTACAGAAATCGGAAAACTAAAGCCCCCCACTGCAAAATAGCCAAAAAAATCAGTTTTTTGCGCAAAAACGTAAACGTGGAACCTTACGGTCTATGAGTAAAATGTGGCAACATGTGAACTAAGTGCGTCAGACCACGTTTCGCACTCACACCCCCCATGGAAAAAAGACAGCTCAGCTAAGTTTGTGTGTCAAACATAGCTTGTACAAATCTAGCTCGTCTGTTATTACACGCAGTTTAGTGTTCACCCATTACAAACATTCCGCCTCCGGCGGAATAATAATTGCCTAGAAAATCTAAGTATTTATTAATAGTGCACAACGCAACACAATTGTCGTTGTTTAGGTCTTTCAGCGATCACAGAATCAATGATGAGAAGGAAGTGTTTAAGAAATATTACACTTAAAGGAATAGTTAACAGACATCCACTTAGACAGCCACGTAACGAGAAATGGAATGCTGACGTGAAAAGTTTCACAAAAGACTCCAGTGTAAATAAACTTGTGAAAGGTGTTACTTCTTTACATAACTGAGTGCCAAAGATTCCACCCTTGTTTGCTAAGTATCTATTTTGAACTGGTGCAGTTTTACTCGTTCACTATAATTTGAACCGGCGTTCGTGGTTGTAAAATCGTTTGCACAAGTTTATTTGCCCAGCGAAATGACGGCCTTTTACGAGCGTTAAATATATTATTATTCAAATATTACATTGTGCTAACATATTGACTTGCATAAATCGAAGCTGTCTAAAGGAAATTGGAAACGCATGAGAAATTTGTTCCAACTAGCACTAAATGTTAAAAGCGGAAGATATAAAATTAACAATGCGTGTGCGTTGAAATTTTTTAATACATAGATTAAATTTTGATTATTTTGAAATACTTCTGTGCAAAAACAACGAAATCCGAATGAAGACAATTCGTATGTATATTTGCTATCTTTCAGTCAATCATTGAATTAGCAATAAACACTTGATTCATCAAAATTGAAACCTTCAAAAACTAAGATTGTATATTAATCGTACAAAAATTCTCTCTACCAACATAGGTCCAACCAACGTACTCTAGTTGCATTTGTTCAGTGCATAATTGCTGCAATTATCCACTATTGCTTTCAAGCATTACAAGTTGCAACGATAATAATTTTCAGAAGACATCTCAACTCAATTTCCAGTTCCTAAGGGAAGCACTAGTCTGCAATGCATATGTCACAATGCAAGTGAGATAGGATATGAATTTTGAATTGCAAATAGAGGCTCTGGAAGACAAATGTTTTGATTATTTTTGGAGGGAGGAGTAAGAGAAATGCTCCCTCCCTTCCGTGGAGACTCCCAACCGGCCAGCAAACCGGTCTCCTAACTAATTAGCCAAAGGAGTTCTGCAGTGAGACTTGAGCAGGAGCGGCGACACAGCGGAACCGGAACCTTAAAGTTACAAAAATTCTTTAGCTATCAGCATACCTGAACAGGAGGTTAAATTTCACTGACCTTGTGGAAGCGAGCTTGGGTACCCCTTGTGAGAGCTATTTTCAAGAGTACTTTTGAAAACATTTTTTAGCGATTTTTGCAGTTTTGTAACAAAAACAGCTTTTCTTGTTGCTAAGCAACGTTGCTTTACTGCAAACTTTGTAACTGTTTCTGCTTATGCAAATTAGTTTTTCTTGCTATTGGAGCAGTCAATAATGTCCGTTAGAAACTTTAAGACTGGTTTTCGTTTACGTGGAATTTGTTCCTTGTTGACTTATGATGTAATTAAATATATTTAAATTAGTTTTGCCTGAAAAGAAGAATTCTCTTCATATGGTGCCGAAACGCGGGACTGGTTTGAGTTAGCTTCTTTTGTTTTTTATTTTGCTTGCTTATGCTCAGCCGAATGCGGTGAAGCAGCACACTCGAATGAGTGCATCAAATTTTTTGACATTGTTTATTCCAGTTTTTGGAATAAATTCAATTGAGCTAAAGGTAAATTTCATTTTTTTAAATAAACATAGGTCGGGTCTTTGTCAATACTGAAGTTAAGCTTTCAGTGTTTAAAGTTTTCCCATTTGATCCTGAAACTTGCGGATCTCAGTTTGAGAGTATCTGGTGAATCTACAATAATAGTAGCTACTGATTTATTTTGTGACAAGGACAAAAACTGAAAAATCTGAAGCGTCGACGTGGAGCAATTCGTGCTCACGTGACCCGTAACCTAAATCTTACCGAGAACAGGTTGCAGGAAGGTTCTGAGGCTGATCCTGAATCATTGTTGAATGTACATGATGCCCTAGTCAAATTTCAACAGCAACTAGAGGAGTTGGATGTTCAGAGAGTCCAACAACTTGATGTTGATGACACGGATGCTGATATTAAGGAAACTGCTGAAATCCATGCAAGGGTAAGCGAGGTCGTGATCAGGCTGAAGAATCGCAGAAAGAAGTTAGCGCACTTTACTAGGACAACCAATGGCAGTCAGAGTGTTGCAACGGCACATTCTGGTTTCCAAAAGAGGAAGTCAACAAAGCTTCCAAAGTTGACGATTGAAAACTATGATGGTCAGCCATTGAGATGGCAAGAATTCTGAGACCGTTTTGAGTCGGCCATCCATGCGAATGAAGATTTGAGTCCAGTTGATAAGTTCAACTACTTGAAGAGCCTCCTGACTGGAGAGGCGAACGCGCGATACGGGGATTAGCCGTAATCAATGCTAATTATACAACAGATACAGTTAAAAAGAGATTTGGTGACGAGCAAGTGGTCATCTTTTCTCACTTCGATGAATTGTTTCGACAACCAACGGCTTCAAAGGAAACGTCGCAGCTGCGACGAATCTACGATGACTGTGAGAGTCACATCGGTGGACTTGAAGCAATGGGCCTTAAAGAAGACAGCCTTGGAATAGTGTTTGTTCCACTGATCTTATCTCAGTTGCCTGAAGATGTCATAATTGATTTGAATCGGAAACACGGATGCCAGAAATGGGAGCTTGCCCAAATTAGAAAGCTGATACAGGAAGAAATCGTAGTTTGAGAACTTGGAGAAAGCAAAATGCTCTGACTCCAGCAGCGACCGGAAAAATTCCCTGCTCGATTTCGTCCTACGTCTGAAGCGTTAGCGACCCAGACTGGCGCTAAAGGAAAATGCGTCTACTGTAACAGAGATCACTTTTCTGACGAATGCAAGAGATATCCAAATCTGATGTCAAGACGTCGGCTAGCGAAAGACCGCTGTTTTAGCTGTCTTCGCTTTGGCCTTGTCAGCTCAGATTGCGAGAACCGTCGAAAATGTTATCACTGTGGAATCATGCATCACAGAAGTCTGTGCCCGAAGAAGTTTGGAAAAAGGAAGGAAGCTGCAGTGATGGAGACTGAAACGAAAGCGAAACCAGCTGAGCCCCAGCCTGCTGTCTGTCTGCTGGTTTGAAAGTGGTTATGCAAACTGCAGCTGTGGAGTTGCAGGGTGCAAACTGAAAAATGGAAGCCAGACTGTTTCTTGACACCGGCAGTCAACGTTCCTACGTTTCTACAATAGTTCAGAAGAAATTTGGATTGGATTCGATCTGAAGCCAGTCTCTGAACGTTTGTCCGTTAGGAACTCAGAAGTGCAGATCCATTGATGCTCCATTAGTGAAGTTGAATCTGCGATTAACGTCAGTCTTCTGATAAATGCTGTTCCTCAACCCAACCATGATCCGCTGAAAAGAGTTTGGAGCTTTGAAAGAATTGGGATTAAGGACTCAGCTACCGAAACAGACGATGATATAGCTATCCCGGCCTTCTATGATTCAGTCCAGTTGTTGGACAGTAGGTATCATGTGAAGTGGTCATGGAAGCAAGACCACCCGGATCTGCCGACCAACTGTGGATTAGCTTTGCGAAGGCTGAAGACTATCCATAGGAAGTTGTCGGAAGATCCTGAACTGCTTCAGAAGTACAATGATGTAATCCAGCAGCTAAATAGTTTGGTATCGTCGAATAGGTGCCACTTAGCCATGTAGATGGTACGAAAGTTAATTATATTCCTCACCACTGTGTGATTACCATGGCAAAAAGGACTACTAAACTTCGGACAGTCTACGATGCTTCGGCCAAGACGAAAGGCCATGTCAGTCTGAACGACTGTTTGTACCAAGGTCTTGTCGTTTTTGCGGACCTGTGTGGTCTGCTAATTTGATTTAGAATGAGTCCCATTGTTATCCTCAGCAAGAGTACATGATATCAACAGTACATACTGATAAGAGTGTGACAAGCGTCACACTTTATGCAATGAAGGCAAAAACTATGCGATGCGCGCTAAGGGCTTACCCTCCCCCCCACAAATTGACCCCCTCTCACACCGCCCCTATATGGGTACATAGTTCCAAACGGGGGTCACTCATTCGCTTAGCATGTTTTCCACATACAAGTGTTAAACATACACGCTTAAACCCCCTCCCCAAACTGGGCCCCTGTTAATTTCAGCGTGTAATTATGCGTTTGAGTGAGCAATTAAGTAGTGAGCGACCCCCGTTTGGACCACGTACCCATATAGGGGCGGTGTGAGAGGGGTCAATTTGTGGGGGAGGGGGGGTAAGCCGTTAGCGCGCATCGCATAGTTTTTGCCTTCACTGCATAGAGTGATAGGCTTGTCATACTCTTATCATTATGTACTCTTGATAATATATAAGAGTATGACAGCTGGCACACTCTATGTATTATGAGCTCGCTACATCCGATGCGCGCTATCGGCTGACCCCCCATAAATCAAACCCACCTCACCCCGCCCCTGTACATGTACGGGGTCCAAACGGGGGATCGAGCTCGTGCTTGTATATTTTGTACACAGATGTGTAAATCATACAAGCTTAAACCCCATGCACAAATTGGGGCCCCGTCAAGTTTAACATGTAAGTATACTAACATAGACCCTGACCCCTCCCCCCCCCCGTTTGGACTCCGTACACGTATAGGGGCGGGGTCAAGGGGGTCTGATTTATGGGGGGATCAGCCGATAGCGTGCAGTGGATGTAGCGAGCTCATAACACATAGCGTATGACGCTTGTAATACTCTTATATATGTATTATGTACTCTTGTCCTCAGTGACATTGAAAAGGCATTTCTATAGGTCGGCCTGATAACAGTTGAAAGACATGTAACCAGATTTTTATGGGTCAGAAACAAATCTGTGCCACCAGTGCCCAGCAGTCTTGACGTCTTTAGATTTGCAGGGTGCCATTTCTAGTCCATCTCTTCTAGCTGCTACTGTTGCCCACCACCTACGCTCCGTAAATTCGAAGGTATCATGATCAATCTTTGACAATATTTATGTCGATAATGTGGTTCGTGGATCCTATATTGAAGATGAGGCTACTGATTTCTATCTACAAGCGAAGAGCTTATTCCAAGAATTGTCCATGGATCTTCGTGAGTGGACAACTAACTCTAAGCGATTGCTAGAACACACTCCCTTGGTAGATCGTGCCAAAGGGGAAACCGTGAAAGTGCTTGGCATCCCTTGGAATACTGCAACTGACAGTATCCGGACACCTTATTCTACTACTAGTGGTTCTCATGGGAAGCCCGTCGCAAAATGAATCGTGCTACATCGACTGAGCGAGGTGTTTTATTTGATCCTCTGGGCCTGATGTCTCCTCTAACAGTTAAAGGAAGTCTTCATCCAGGACCTATGGAAAAGCACTTGGACTGGGAAACAGACCTGCCTCCTGAATTGCAGTTGGAATGGAATGAAATTGAAACCGATATTCACAGAATATCAGTTTTTGATATTCAGAGACACATCGGACCTATTGATTCAAAAGCATTCGGACAGTGGCATGGGTTTTGTGATGCGTTTGCAAAGGTATGCGCAACGTCTGTGTACCTCCGATGCACTGAAAGTGAATTTTGCAAGAGTTCACCTTGTTTTTTCAAAAATCCGCTTTGCACCTCTGAAGCATTTGTCAATGCCTCACAGATTTAGAATTCAGATATGCTCCTTCAGCAGAGAATCCTGCTGATATAAAAGTCGAGGTACTACTTTGAGGAACAGGCGACTTCAGTGATTTGGTTGGAGGGTCCAGCGTGGTTGAAGCTGCTTGATCCTGTCCTTCTATCTTCTCTTCCTGGTAGCTCCTTTGAAGAAACTGGCACTGATACAATGGTCTTGCAGCAGGATATGAATAAAGATCCCAAATCGCCCTATGGAATTGACATAACTCTGTTTTCGAAGCTGAGAAAACTGTTAAGAGTGACTGCATGGGTTCAACAATTCCTGAAAAATTGTAGACATAAGAAGTCAGTATGTGTGCTATCTGCGCTTGAGCAATCCAACACCTCTTTGGTGTGGGAGAGATAAGCACAGCAAACAGGATTTCTTGCTGCAATGCAAGAAATTACTGGAAAGAAACAGTGGAATTGTTCAACAACTTGGTCTATATGTTGACGATCAGTATATAATACGGTGTCGAGGACGATTGTAACATTCTGACCTCGATAACAATGAAAAGTTTCCAGTGTTTTTACCTAAGACGTGTCCTCTTACCAAGCTTGTCGTAGAAGACTGTCACTGTCGGTTAGGGCATGCCGGTTTTCGGCATACTCTTGCGCAGTTACGCCTTCGGTATTGGATTCCTCAAGGACGTTCTGCTGTTCAGAAGATCATTCGATCATGTCTTATTTGCAGACGTTGAGAAGTCGGAGCTTATCGTCCTCCTCCAACGCCTCCTCTAAGTAAAATTAGAGTTACCATACTGGGTTGCGTAGCTACTCAAACCCGGGTTTTACTTAGGCCAAGATAGGAGTGCCGAACTCACACCGACCTCAACAAAGAAAAATGAATCTGTTTCCGCTATACTCCTCAACCTCGTAGCATTGTGAACAAAATTGACGATTTCAACATCGAAATGATTTATAACATGTCACCTGATGTTGTTTTCATCACAGAAACTTGGCTAACTTTAACTTGGCTAACTGGCGCATTTTTTATTTCTTCCAGAAATCGTTACCACGTGTTCAGGTGTAATTGGCAGGAAGGTTAACGCGGGGGGCCTGGGGGGGTCCAAGCCCTATCGCCGTCGAGGACAAGGGGTAACTAAAAATGGCCAAGGGGAAACCAAAAATAGCCGGAAGAAATTAGATGTTACACTAAAATTTCAAAAAATTAACGGCTTCGCCGGAAGTTTGTAGCTAATATGTTTACTTTTTTGAAATTTCTTCAAAAAATTGAGGATTTTGCAAATTTTGATAATAAATAGCAAATTTTTAAAAAATTAGCTTTAATTTGTCTAAACATTTTACAAATTTATTCTTGAGGTACAAGCCCTCCCAGAATTTTTTGTTCAAGGTGGAAGCCTTCTCAAAATTTTTTGGGGACCCCCAGGACCCGAATCTATGTTAATGTATGGGCAGGATAATAGGAACGGTGGGGGCGGTGCTATCCTGGTTAAGAAAGTCTTAAGTGAAACAGGGTAGGCATGCCTGCAAATGCCACTGTAGACGTGATATGTGCTAAAATTAAATATCGAGACTCCGATATCTTGTTATGTAATATATAGCGATGCTCGGTTGGGCTTTTCGAGATTTTTTATTGTTTTGGCCAAGTTTTAGAATTTCTGTCTGATCAAAATTTACCCGTAATTCTAGCTGGGGATTTAAATTTACCTGGAATTGATTGGGCTAATGGGACAGCTTCTGTAGCTTATAGACAACAAGATTTCTTTAACCTTTTCTCATTTTTTGGTCTTTCGCAAATAGTTCTTGAACCTACTAGGTTTGAATCTGTTCTTGATTTGATTTTGTGACTGATTGGTCCTTCGTGTCTGAAGTGAATGCTGCCTTTGAGCACAAGTGATCACAATGTTGTGTCCTATAAGGTTAATACACCAATACATCGGGGGGGAGGGGGGCTCAGTGAAATATTTGTTGGCTAAAGCGGATGAAGCATCTATCTGTAGAACTCTTCAAGCTTTAAATTGGACTTTGCTTCTTGACGCAGAAACAGTAAATGATATGTGGCTGATATTTAAATCCATAAGTTTAAATTTGATTGACAAATATGTTCCACATAAATTTGGTGGGTCTCGCAATGGTCATAAGAAAACTTACTCAAATCGTGTAAAGCGTCTGCTAACTAAGAAGCTACAAGTATTCAGGCGTTGTAAAGCTAACCGTACAGTACATTAGCGCAATGAATACAAGTCTTGGGCGAACAAGTGCAAAGCTGCTATCAAACAAGAAAGTTTGAGTAGATAATCAAGATGTCTTGGGGCCTTTTCGCGAATGGGTGAAACGAGTTAAAATTAACTCGATCCTTTTCGCGAATGAGTTAAAAGAGTTAAATTTAACTCGCCGAGTTAAGCAGAGTTAAAATTTTTAACCCTGCGGTCATTCGCGAAAAGAGTTAAAAATTAACTCTTTTAACTCTACTCTTTTCGTGAATGACATGTAGAGTTAAAAAGCTGCAGAGTTAAATTTAACTCTACCCTTTTCGCGAATGGGTTAAATTTAACTCTTTTAACACGCTCGCGTCATTTTACACTGAATTTTAGCCCCCGTCTCAGCACGCGGGTTAAACGAGTTAAAAATCTTATACGCTTTGCATTATTATTGCCACGTTTTGCGCACATAATAAAGCTTTAAATATGACAAGATAATCCAACCAATGAAAGGACAGTACGTAATTTCATTGGATGGTTCATAATACTTCAAAATTGATTAAACTTTTGCCAACATTCTGCTGAAATATTCACACTAAAGCAACAAAATATTTAGTAAAAAATAGAAGATAGATGGAAAAATTTTTTAACATGCTGCTTTATTAGAAACAATAATTAATTAGAATTAATTATAGGAGATAATATTAATTATAAATAAACATTAAATTTTAAATTATTTTTGCCAGGTATTTGACAGCACTTAATGAATGCAAATTTGAAGTATGTATAAGAGCTGGCAACATTAAAACTGGAACCAATCGACCGCTTTTTTCCGAAAAGTATACTTATTAAGACCTGATTTTGCTACGGATAACATAAACCAAAAAGTAAGATCGTAAAATTAAAAATTAATGCAAACTTTAAAATTTTAAATTTTAAAACAATATCTCGACTAGCATTGCGGTTTTAAGGTTTAAAGCCGAAGTGTAGGTTTTAGTTTCAACTGGTGACTCTCCATAACAGAATTACAGGGTCGATTGTTATCCCAACTGCCCTTTTTAGGGCAACCATTTCAAGTGAAATTTGAAATCTGTTTACGAAATTTAATTTAATAAAATGTTTATCTATTTAATTTTATAATTTAATTTATTCTAATTAATTAAATAACTAATTGAATAATTAATTCATTTATTAATTAATTTATTTAATTTTAACTCTTCCCGCGAATGCACAGTGTTCATTTTGACTTCTCCCGTTTTATCTCTTTTAACTCTTTTCGCGAATGCAGAGAGTTAATTTTAACTCTCCAATTTTAATTCTTTTAACTCTTTTCGCGAATGCGCAGAGTTAATTTTAACTCTTCGAATTTTAACTCTTTTAACTCTTCCATTTTTAACCCTGCAGAGTTAAAAGAGTTAAAAACATGCAGAGTTAAAATTAACTCCATGCATTCATGAAAAGGGTTAAAAGAGTTAATTTTAACTCTACTCTACTCTACTCTACTCTACCCATTCGCGAAAAGGCCCTTGGGGCCTTTTTGCGAATGGGTTAAATGAGTTAAAATTAACTCAATCCTTTTCGCGAATAGGTTAAATGAGTTAAATTTAACTCGCCGAGTTAAGCAGAGTTAAAATTTTTAACCCTTCGGTCATTCGGGCAAAGAGTTAAAAATTAACTCTTTTAACTCTACCCTTTTCGTGAATGGGTTAAATTTAACTCGTTTAACTTGCTCACGAAATTTTACAATGAATTTTAACCCGCGACTCAGCACGCGGGTTAAACGAGTTAAAATCGTCTGTCCTCTGCATTGTTATTGCCAGGATTTGCCTGGTTAATAAAGTTTTAAATATGAGAAGATAATCCAACCAGTGAAAGCGCAATACATAATTTCATTGGATGGTTCATAATGCTTCAAAATTGATTAAACTTTTGCCAACATTCTGCTGAAATATTCACACTAAAGCAACAAAATATTTAGTAAAAAATAGAAGATAGATGGAAAAATTTTTTAACATGCTGCTTTATTAGAAACAATAATTAATTAGAATTAATTATAGGAGATAATATTAATTATAAATAAACATTAAATTTTAAATTATTTTTGCCAGGTATTTGACAGCACTTAATGAATGCAAATTTGAAGTATGTATAAGAGCTGGCAACATTAAAACTGGAACCAATCGACCGCTTTTTTCCGAAAAGTATTCTTATTAAGACCTGATTTTGCTACGGATAACAAACCAAAAAGTTAGATCGTAAAATTAAAAATTAATGCAAACTTTAAAATTTTAAATTTTAAAACAATATCTCGACTAGCATTGCGGTTTTAAGGTTTAAAGCCGAACTGTAGGTTTTAGTTTCAACTGGTGACGCTCCATAACAGAATTACAGGGTCGATTGTTATCCCAACTGCCCTTTTAAGGGCAACCATTTTAAGTGAAATTTGAAATCTGTTTACGAAATTTAATTTAATAAAATGTTTATCTATTTAATTTTATAATTTAATTTATTCTAATTAATTAAATAATTAATTGAATAATTAATTCATTTATTAATTAGTTTATTTAATTTTAACTCTTCCCGCGAATGCACAGTGTTCATTTTGACTTCTCCCGTTTTATCTCTTTTAACTCTTCCCGCGAATGCAGAGAGTTAATTTTAACTCTCCAATTTTAATTCTTTTAACTCTTTTCGCGAATGCGCAGAGTTAATTTTAACTCTCCAATTTTAATTCTTTTAACTCTTTTCGCGAATGCGCAGAGTTAATTTTAACTCTTCGAATTTTAACTCTTTTAACTCTTCCATTTTTAACCCTGCAGAGTTAAAAGAGTTAAAAACATGCAGAGTTAAAATTAACTCCATGCATTCATGAAAAGGGTTAAAAGAGTTAATTTTAACTCTACTCTACTCTACTCTACTCTACCCATTCGCGAAAAGGCCCTTGGGGCCTTTTTGCGAATGGGTTAAATGAGTTAAAATTAACTCAATCCTTTTCGCGAATAGGTTAAATGAGTTAAATTTAACTCGCCGAGTTAAGCAGAGTTAAAATTTTTAACCCTTCGGTCATTCGGGCAAAGAGTTAAAAATTAACTCTTTTAACTCTACCCTTTTCGTGAATGGGTTAAATTTAACTCGTTTAACTCGCTCACGAAATTTTACAATGAATTTTAACCCGCGACTCAGCACGCGGGTTAAACGAGTTAAAATCGTCTGTCCTCTGCATTGTTATTGCCAGGATTTGCCTGGTTAATAAGTTTTAAATATGAGAAGATAATCCAACCAGTGAAAGCGCAATACTAATTTCTTGGATGGTTCATAATCTTCAAATGATTAAACTTTTGCCAACATTCTGCTGAAATATTCACACTAAAGCAACAAAATATAGTAAAAATAGAAGATAGATGGAAAAATTTTTTAACATGCTGCTTATAGAAACAATAATTAATTAGAATTAATATAGGAGATAATTTAATTATAATAAACATTAAATTTTAAATTATTTTTGCCAGGTATTTGACAGCACTTAATGAATGCAAATTTGAAGTATGTATAAGAGCTGGCAACATTAAAACTGGAACCAATCGACCGCTTTTTTCCGAAAAGTATTCTTATTAAGACCTGATTTTGCTACGGATAACAAACCAAAAAGTTAGATCGTAAAATTAAAAATTAATGCAAACTTTAAAATTTTAAATTTTAAAACAATATCTCGACTAGCATTGCGGTTTTAAGGTTTAAAGTCGAAGTGTAGGTTTTAGTTCCAACTGGTGACGCTCCATAACAGAATTACAGGGTCGATTGTTATCCCAACTGCCCTTTTAAGGGCAACCATTTTAAGTGAAATTTGAAATCTGTTTACGAAATTTAATTTAATAAAATGTTTATCTATTTAATTTTATAATTTAATTTATTCTAATTAATTAAATAATTAATTGAATAATTAATTCATTTATTAATTAATTTATTTAATTTTAACTCTTCCCGCGAATGCACAGTGTTCATTTTGACTTCTCCCGTTTTATCTCTTTTAACTCTTTTCGCGAATGCAGAGAGTTAATTTTAACTCTCCAATTTTAATTCTTTTAACTCTTTTCGCGAATGCGCAGAGTTAATTTTAACTCTTCGAATTTTAGCGCTTTTAACTCGTCCATTTTTAACCCTGCAGAGTTAAAAGAGTTAAAAACATGCAGAGTTAAAATTAACTCCATGCATTCATGAAAAGGGTTAAAAGAGTTAATTTAACTCCTCACCACCACTTACCCATTCGCGAAAAGGCCCTTGGGGCCTTTTTGCGAATGGGTTAAATGAGTTAAAATTAATCAATCCTTTTCGCGAATAGGTTAAATGAGTTAAATTTAACTCGCCGAGTAAGCAGAGTTAAAATTTAACCCTTCGGTCATTCGGGCAAAGAGTTAAAAATTAACTCTTTTAACTCTACCCTTTTCGTGAATGGGTTAAATTTAACTCGTTTAACTCGCTCACGAAATTTTAAATGAATTTTAACCCGCGACTCAGACGCGGGTTAAACGAGTTAAAATCTACTGTCCTCTGCATTGTTATTGCCAGGATTTGCCTGGTTAATAAAGTTTTAAATATGAGAAGATACTCCAACCAGTGAAAGCGCAATACATAATTTCATTGGATGGTTCATAATGCTTCAAAATTACTTAATCATTTGCCAATATTCTGCTGAATTGTTTACGCCAAAGCAACGAAATAGGCTACTTAATAAAATAAAAATAGATGAAACAAAATGTTTTAAGCATGCTGTATTGTTAAGAATAATTAAATTAAATTAATTAAATTCAAATAATTAATTATAATTATAAATAAGCTCTTAATTGTTTTTGTCAGTTTTTAAACTCCACTTTATAAAGCTTTATGCAAATTTGAAGTATATATGTATGAGAGCTGGTAACATGAAAAGCCGAATTAACGGGACTCTACAACTAACCGAAAGCTCAATTTTGCCTCAAAAATGAGTTAATTAAAGCGCTAATTTTGCCTTGAAAATCACTGTAAACTTTAAACAATTTGAAACTTTAGACTTAAAGAAATGAAAGTTGTACACTACCAGGCACCCGAAAAATTCGGGCACCTGGCGGGGTTCGAACCCGCGTCTTCTGCTTAACGCGCAGACGCTCTAACCAACTGAGCCACAGGTGCGTCAGTAGGAAGAGCGGAAGACCGAATACGAACCCAATGTGTACAGCTTTTCAACGCACAAGTGTCATAAGGGCGTCGATCTGAATGTCTCATAGGGGCAAATGATCCGACGCATGATCTTCTTCCAACAGCTATCCCGTAGGCTGCTATCATAAAAACCGTAGTTTTTGCAAACACACGACTAATTTTTTCGAAAGATTGTGGAGCATTCACCAAGCAAGCTGGAGGGCTGCTACTTAACAGATGTGTTCTGCACAAATATACCCAGGGACGTTTTTTAATTGCCCCGATTACTACTTTCTAGCTAAAGTAATCCCTTGACAAATTATGGAATAAGTAGGCAAAATACAGGTTACGCACACATTTCAGCTTATCTCTCCATAACGAAAAGCAATTTCACAATAAATAAAAAATCGTACCCAGCTATATGATGGAGGTATCGCATGACATAACCGATGTCTCGCGAAAAAATTTACTTTGGTCTGCAAAAGATCTCGAAGTTTGTACCTCTTCTAAAATGTGTTAACAATATTTTAGAAAAGCAACATTAATTTCATGGTATGCATTAAAAACAGAGAATGGCAAGTTGCATTTTGATGTAAAAATGGCCTCTTAAGGTGGGGATTCCTTTTGGAGACATGAATTTGGAATCCTTATTACTCATTACTTTTTATATCAAAATGCAGCTTAACATTTGTGCTTTCTAATAAATACAACGAAACCAAGTTATTTTACTGCATTTTCGAAGTAATTTAATTGTCCAGATTTTTCCAGACTAAAGTAAATTTTCCGTGAGGCATCGGCCATATCATTCGATTCCACTATCAAATAGCTGGGGACCCTTTTTTAATTATTATGAAACCGCTCTTCGTTATAAAGAAATTAGCTAAAATGTATGCGCAACCTGGATTATTACTACTTTTCCCAATCTTGGTAAGCCACCACTTTAGCTAGAAAGCAGCAATCGAGGAAATTAAAAAGGGTCCCTGGGTATTTTTGTGTAAATCAGGTCTAAGTGGCAACCCTCTAGCTTGCATGGTAAATGCTCCACAATTGCTGGAAGAAAATTTGGTCATGTTTTGCAAAAGACTAAATTTTCCATGATAGCAGCGTTCGGGATAGCAGTTTTTGAAGGTTATAATGTCACAGATAGTCGGCCTCGACGAGACCTTCAGATTGACACCCGTAGCTTAATGTTACTGATTGCGTAGCTCAAGAAATGGCAGATTATTTGATTTCTACAAAAATGACAAGTTTTTAACGCCAAAATAAGAAAATTGACTATATCTTACGATAGCGAAAAGTTAGAAAGGTGCGTCAAAAAGCAAAAATGTAGAGCTCAACAAGACCTTTCGAATGACTATAACTATAGCTATGCAGCAAAAGGCTAACTGTCAAAAATCGGCAAAAACGACCCTAAACGGATACGTCGAACTTTTGAAGCGGGATTACGCGGAGGGTGTTAGAATGCTAAAAGAACTTATTTTGGAAAGTTTCGTCAAAGTTCATCTTTATTTGAACCATCCATCAACAATATGCGCCCAAAAGGAATCACCACCTTAACTCCAAGTAATGAATAAGTAATAATGGTGCAAACTTTATGTGACCAAAGGGAGTCACTACCTTAAGGTGGTAGTACCACTAGCGGGATTTTCGACCTAATCATGGCATAAATGAAGCAAACATGACGAAACTAGTGGTGAAACACGTTTGGTTGGCAGGCTATCTTTGCATAAAATTTTGGTGTCTGAGAGTGCATAATTTGCTAGCTACCACCATGGCTTAGCAAATAATAATCAAAATTTTATTAAAGCCTTGTATCCTAAATTTGAATCTGCCGTGTGAAAGAGCATAAAAAGAGCTTTAAAATGATGTGCATATCTCTTCTGTACGTGGTTTCTATCAAAAGTTACAAGCGGTTGAAGCTGAATAGCTGATATATAGCTGATATAGCTCAATTACGTTGACCGTTTGCACACATAATGTAAAGTAAAAACAGTATATCCGAAAATTAAATCTATTGGGTTTTAGCGGTTCCTTTTGCGTTGTTTATGTGCATTATTTAATAGAAAGCACTTTGCAGCTGCTTGAAAGCATAGGAAATTTCGAAAACCAAAGCAAACAAAGAAAAATTACAGAATTTTTGTTTTTGCTTTTCTCGTAACTCCTTCAGTCAAAATGGACCAAATTTTGAAAATAAGTTTTACATCAGCATACGCTCAGGCCGTTTTCTTGGTTTTTGGAAAAACGCAATATTAGGCAAGATATAAATTTTACAAATTTTCAAAACACGCTAAAAAACAGAAAATTCACTTTTACGAAAAACTAAAAAAACGGCCTGAGCGTATATGTAAACTAACCATATACTGAAAATCTCAAATGATTTCATAAAGGATTGAGGGAGATATTTAAGTTTAAAGCTTTTAATACATTTCCTATTGTGTAGACAGCAAGCCAGTCCCCGCAGCGTCGTAGATCAGCTCATCTGATGCAAAACATAATAAAGAACAATTATGCCAAATTTCAAAGCGATTGATTAAGGTTTTAGTTCACAGTATCTGTTCAAAGTCCACCCCGGTAGTGGTACTACCACCTTAAGGGGGGGGGGTCGCCGGGTACCAAATTTGATAGTCACAGATTTCGCTCATTTTTGGGTATAATATACCCCATATGTGTCCAAAAACAAGACAAATTTTTAGAGTCCAGAGTCAATCCTGTTAAGAGATATTGCAGTTCAAATCACTACAATTTAGTATTTACGCCACTATGCCGTTCGAAGACGTGTACACATAGGATGACAAAAAACTACGGTTTGGCCAATACATCAAATTGAAGCCTCTATCTTGGGCTATTTATCGCTGTGCAAATGACAATGATATGCCAAGCAACGAGCGAGAAACGGCGTTTGAAAGATCTGATCAAGCTCCTTCCTACTGTTATTTACTTCAAACTTTAATGCGCTTTAACTTTCTCATACTGCTTTGTAGAGACTTGGTGCAAGAAGATAAAATGTTCAGGACATCGAGAGCTTCAATTTGATATAAAATTTGGCTATATTTGAAAAATTTGAAAATTTGCCATTTTTTGACCATAGGCCTCCGCCATCGCACTGAGGCATGCGTCCACAGTTAAACACCGGCAATTGCAGTGAAATTTAGCACAGAACTTCCTTTCATATGTGCAAACTGGCACACCGAATTTGGTTGGAATAGCTCGGCTTTCACCCGACTTATGGACCATTATATCCAAAAAATTGAGAAAATGACGTATTTTGAGGCAAAACGCCAACGCGGTAACCAAAAGTATGAACTACCCACAAGTAGCAGCATGGATTTTGCGTATGCAAATTGAACCTCTATTTGTGTACTGTGTTAATATCTATACGCGAAATCTGTGCAGTAAAGGGTTAGTTCAGGTTAAGACGAAACATTTCTTTGGTGATGTTTTTGCAAGTCAAATTTGTGCAAAAACCGGCTTCACCCAACTTTGAAAATTTCTAGAAATTCGCTGAGCTAACGCAAAAACTCCTCATATAGATATTAACACGCTACCTAGTCCAGATTTACATTTTGACAAAGTTATAGCTCATTCGCTCTTAATACACAGCGCTCAAACTTTTGGTTACCGCGAAATTTGCCTAACTTTTTCGTTTTCCTATGTTTAACACATGTCGGGTTCACCTTTGGAGGACTATTGTGAATGATAGGGAAAGTTATGCAACAAACGCAACTGTCTTGTTTTGCGGACCCATGGGGAGTACAAAATGTGTGAAAATGAGAAAAATTGGAGATGGTCGAAAATTGTCGACCCCCCCCCCCCCTTAAGGTGCTGGTATCCTTTTGTGCAGTGCTTTTGTGGTGATTTTTCGAAACGCTATAACTTTCGCAATTTTGGGAGTTGGAAAGAGCTTTATACCTCGTTTTAAAGCTTAATATCTGTAGATTCACATGAGCTTACAAAACTAGCAAAATTAGCAAAAAAATAGCAAAAAACTTGTGACATGCTGGCATCTGACCGGCTGCATATAGACCAAACATTTTTGAACATCGATTTCTCAAAACTGTAGAATCGGCCAAAATTTTTTCTTGTGCCATGACATGAAGGACATGTGGGCCGAGGGACATTTTTTAGGATTTGGCTCAACAAGTCTCAGTACTCCGGAAAATCCGGCAAATGCGCGATGACACGAAATTTCGCAACTTTCTATTCAGTTTTCTCACAACTGGAGAAGTTTTAGCTCAAACCGAGAAAAATGTCCCTCCGCAATAGGGCGAATTTTCATTCAGCCAAAAATCACGCGAATCCATTGGGCAGTTTTTGAGAAATCAATGTTCAAAACAAAATAATCGCAATTTTGCCAAAATGGTTTTTCGGCGAATTCCCTAGCTTAAAGCTACGAACTCCAGCGATTAGGTATTGATAAAATGCGCAATTGGACGGTGTATCGATTGAGTATAAATAAGCCGAAATTGTCTGTAAGATTTGGCAGTAATTTTGAAAAAACTGATTTCGTCAAAAATGGCCATTTTTTGACCTCAAAAATCGTTTTTTGGCTTATACTGCCTTAACCACTAGAGGTAGCTCAAAAGTTGTAAAAGCAAAAATGTTCATTTTGGTGCCCTCTTTCCAGCCATAACAACCAATCCGGTGTAACGACTATGTACTGAGAGAATAAGGGCAAAAACGAAAACTTTCTAATCTTTAAACCTAAAAATCCGGGACTGGTCCCAGAATGTTAAAGAGCACCGAAATAGTATATTTGGAAAGTTTCATCCACTTTCATAAAGAAATAAAGCCTAGGGTATGGGTTTCCCACCGCCCCCCCCCCCCAGGTACGGTACACCTATGGTGACACTGGACCTGTCCCTATCCCTGTGTTGAGTGTACTAGTGTATATATATATACTAGTTAGAAAAATTTCAAAATTTTGATAGATTTTTGGATAAATATGAAATTTATTAAAAAATTCCGGCGAAGCCGGAAAATGTTTTGGAATTTTGGTGCGAATATCTATAGCCATGGGGGAAAACCTACATTTTCGGATTTGGACTGGAACTTTTTTATTGTAAGGGCTAGATGACAACTTTATACCGTCGTATATACTTAGCGTGGCGTACTTAGATCTTTCTTTTAAGCCCATTTGCACTACTCTAGGTTGTACCGTTAGGTCGAAGTAGCGGGGGGGAAACCAAATGGAGGGACCCACCCCTCACATATCTCAAAAATTATCGTAGCGCAATTCTGACACTTCCAGTGTAAAATTCAACTCTTTTTTAGCTGGCACAAATCAAACAACCCGGTCTAAGTAGCTTTTTTGAGATGTCATGTGCCTTTGAAATGCAGCATCAAAAGAACAGATTTTATAAAGTTTAACACATAAACATAGGGCAATTTTTAAAAAATGCTAAAAACGATGTAATTTGATAAAACTTATTAGTCTATATTGTAGAGAATGGTTTTTACGTTCAATTGGCTGTTAAAATCCACAATTGGACGTGTCCTGAGTCCTCCAGCAGCGAAATGGCAATTTTAAGGTTTTTGGCCCCTAGCCCCTAAAACCAGGGTTTGGAAAAATGGCTGGAGGTTATATACATAGGGTGTACCAGGCTACAGTTTACCCCCTGTGTGTGAGACCCCCCCCCCCCCCCACGGAGAGGCCAGACCCCCCACCCCCCATACACGACCTCGACTACTCCCCCCCCCAAGCCGAGCTCAGACCCCCTCCCCCCTAAAATGGGGTTCCAAACAAGACAAAAATGTTAAATTGTTGCAAAATTTTTGCAATTTTTCAAACATTTTCTGAAAAAATTGTCTAGAAACAGTCAAAAACGCTAAAAAATGGGTTTTAAAACGCAATACGAGTGATTTTTTATTAGATTTATGTCGAAAATAGTCGATTTTATGTCTGCAAGGGCCATTTTTAGCTGAAAAAAATTGGGTACAGTTTGGGTACAGTTTTTTTTAAAAATTTTTGATTTTTGACTTCTAAGCCAGATTTGACTTTACTCCCCCCCCCCAACCCAAACAGGTACACCTATGAGTTATACCCCTTCACCAGTACCTACAGTTTTAAGAATGTTTTAAGTCAAATCACAGAAAAATTTTTAAAAATGACCATTTTTGGGCAAAATTTAGCCCAAAAAATGGCCAAAGGGGATGGGTGGGGGTGTATGATATTGGGGGAGGGGATGTCGAAATGTTGGGGAGGGGATGTCGAAAATTTTTGGGGGAGTACCTGCCAGCTGTAATTGGGTGGGGTGGGCGGTGATAAATCCCCCAGCCATTTTTGTAAACCTTCAGAAAGTTTTGGGCCCCTGGCCCCCAACCAGAGGAGGGCTAGGTGTATCTGGGGAGGGAGGGGACCATAGTTCCTTTGGGTTGGGGTGTCTCCCCAAAATTTTTAACCAATTTTACCCCCCCCCAGAATTTTTGACTTGCCCCCCCCAACCTCGGCTACCCCCCCCCCCTGAACCCCCCCCCCTCCTCAGCGATTTTCGGGCCCAAAGCTAAATTTGGCCGAAAAATGGCCATTTTTTTGAAAAAAAAATTTTTCTAAAATTTGACTTAAAAATCGCTTTAAAACGGTAAAATACGCGCAAAACGACAAACAAGCCTTCTTTTCGATGACGAAAAAGCGACTAAATAAATTTTGCGTTTTCAGCCATTTTTCGAAATTTCTGAGTCCGAATTCTGGGGGGGGGGGGGGTACTCATCACTTTTTGGGGCAACACCAAATCAATTCAAGATTTAATTTCCCCAGAAAGTTCCAGGAAACTATGGAGGGGACCACACCACATCTACCCAAATTCTTTTCCAGACCCCACCCTCAAAATTTTGAAAATTTTTGCCTCAATTCCCGAAAAGTTTTTGCCAAAAATCAACTAAAGTCAAATGATCAGAAATGAAGAAATATTTTGCTGATTTTTAGTTGGAAATAACGTTTTTTCAGCGAATTTAGCGACTTTTTTTAAAATTTTTGACCAAAAAAAAATTTTTTACTCCCGCCCCCAAATTCGATTTTCTCCGGGACCCCACCCCACCTCAAACCGGCTGACCCCCCCCCAAAAAATTTTCTATTTTTATGCCAAAAATCGCATTTTCAGCCATTGCTAAAGCCGACAAACATGAAATCATGAAGTAATTTTAACACTAGGCAGGGGTTTTTTAAACTCGAAAAGTTGATTTCCAACATGTTTCTACGTCCAGAATGAGGTCAATATTAAGTCTACAAGTCCATAAAACTGTTATAAACGTGTAAATCTAGCGATAATAACCACGTTAAGCCAAAAATTTGGACTTTTTTTGAATAATTTTGCAAAATTTACCCAAAAAATTCCCATTTTTTGGCCAATACGTACTCCCCCATAGGTGTATACACCTGAGAAAATCGTTGGGGGAGGGGGTAGCCAAAATTAGGGTGGGTGGGTCAGCCGTCGGAGGTGGGTGGGGTCCGGAGAAATCGAATTTGGGGGGGCGGGGTAAAAATTTTTTTGGTCAAAAATTTTAAAAAAAGTCGCGAATTCGCTGAAAAAACGTTATTTCCAACTAAAAATCAACAATATTTCTTCATTTCTGATCATTTAGTCGAAAAACTTGGATGTTTTGGCAAAAACTTCGAATTGAGGCAAAATTTTCAAAATTTTGAGGGTGGGGTCTGGAAAATTTGGGTGGGTGTGGTGTGGTCCCCTCCATAGTTTCCCTGGAACTTTGGGTCTGGGGGTAAATCTTGGGTGGTTGGTGGCCGACCCAAGAAATGTAGAGGGGGGGGGTACCCCCCCCCCAACCCCCCCCCCAGAATTCGGACCTCAGAAATTTCGAAAAATGGCCTAAAAACGCAAAATTTTCTGTATTTGATCGCTTTTTTCGTCAAAAGAAGGCTTGTTTTTATCGTTTTTAGCGGCAGCTTCACCCGTTTTAAGCGATTTTGCCGAATTTTAGAAAATTTTTCAAAAATGGCCACTTTTCGGGCCAAATTGGCTAACTTTTTGGGCCCGAAAATCGCTGGGGGGGGTTCGGGGTAGCTGAAGGTTGGGGAGGGTAAGTCGTACCCCGGGGGTAAATTGTTGTAATTTTAGGGGGACACTTCCCAACCCCCCCCCCCCCAAAGGAAACTATGGTCCCCTCCCCTCCCCCAGGTACACCTATGCCCCTCCCCGCAGTTAGGCCGGGGCCCACAAAACTTTCTGGGGGGTTTGCAAAAATGGCTGGGGGGGATTATCCCCCCACCCCCCCCCGTTACAGCTATGCAGGGGGTACTCCCCCCAAAATTTCGACATCCCCTCCCCCGCCCCGACATCCCCTCCCCCACATCTTACCCACACCCATCCCCATATCGGCCCTTTTTGGAGCTAAATTTTGCCCAAAAATGGTCATTTTTTAAAAACATTTTCTGAAATTTTGACTTAAAATATCCTTAAAACCATAGGTGTAATTGGGTGGGGGGTATATAACCAAAGGTGTACCACCTGTTTGGGTTGGGGGGGGGAGTAAAAAGTCCACCCATTTCAAAATTTCAAAATCGAAAATTTTCAAAAAAAAACCGTACCCAAACTGTACCCAATTTTTTTTTCAGCTAAAAATTGGAGCCCTTTTCAGACATTAAAAAATCGATTTTTCCTATTTTCGACATAAATCTAAATAAAAAATCACTTCGTATTGCGTTTTAAACCCATTTTTTAGCGTTTTTGACTGTTTCTAGACAATTTTTTCAGAAAATGTTTGAAAAATTGCAAAAATTTTTGCAACAATTTAGCATTTTGTCTCTTGTTTGGACCCCCATTTTAGGGGGGAGGGGGTCTGGAGCTCGGCTTAAGGGGGGGGGGGGGAGTAGTCGAGGGTCGGAAGTATGGGGGGTTGGGGTCTGGCCTCTCCGGTGGGGGGGGGGGGGGGTCTCACAGGGGGCAAACTGTAGCCTGGTACACCTATGTATATAACCCCCAGCCATTTTTCCAAACCCTGGTTTTAAGGGCTAGAAGCCAAAAACCTTAAAATTGCCATTTCGTTGATGGAGGACTTCAGACACGTCCAATTGTGGATTTTGAATAAGTTTTACGAGTCAAAACCATTCTCTACAATATAGACTAATAAGTTTTATCAAATTACATCGTTTTTAGCATTTTTTAAAAATTGCCCTATGTTTATGTGTTAAACTTTATAAAATCTGTTCTTTTGATGCTGCATTTCAAAGGCACATGACATCTCAAAAAAGCTACTTAGACCGGGTTGTTTGATTTGTGCCAGCTAAAAAAGAGTTGAATTTTACACTGGAAGTGTCAGAATTGCGCTACGATAATTTTTGAGATATGTGAGGGGTGGGTCCCTCCATTGGTTTCCTACATTGACCTAACGGTACAACCCTATAGTGCAGCAAATGGGCTTAAAAGAAAGTGACCGGTACGCCACGCTAAGTATATACGACGGTATAAAGTTGTCATCTAGCCCTTTTACAATAAAAAGTTCCAGTCCAAATCCGAAAAATGTAGGTTTTCCCCATGGCTATAGGGAGTACTGCAGCAATTGCCGTAACTGAACGAA